>JAUCMX010000007.1:9106384-9138884 GCA_033459395.1 Hemibagrus guttatus
TGTCTGCGTAAGTAATTTATTATACTGGAGAAAAGAGCCAGCTCTTGAACACATTGGATGGTGCATTATGCGTAAATGTTTTATGCACCGTTCCAATTTCTTCAAAAATTCACAACTCAGATGGAAACATAGCTAGTGAGAAGAAAAAAAGCATCACATGGAAGCAGCACTAATTAACTTGCACAAACCGAGCCTCTGTGTGAATATTTTCAGACTGAGGTGAAGGTACTGTACAGTGTCAGCACCTTTGGGACATGCTTTTCACCGTCGAGAACGACTTACAAGATTGAGTCATGTGAGCAGTAGTGAGATGACAAGATTTCTCTTGTCCTACACTGTAACCTTGGCTTAAGGCCTGGTAATGACAAATGAGGGGAGTGAAAATAAAGGGGAGAACTGAGTACGGAACATGGGAGGAAGACACGACAGAGTGCTGAGAAGAAAGAAGAAAACCTACCAAGTTCAATCAAGTTCCTATCGAGTTCTGTCTCCTCAGTGTGCACACCTTCTTCTCCAAGAGGAGAAATAGAAAAGAAGTTAAAAAAAGAGAGGGAGAAAAAGAAAGACAGATTATTGATTCTAAGCTGTAAAATAATATTTATTTATAGGAGCTCCTAGCATGTAAACATTTTAAGAATCTCCACCAGATGGCACTATTTCTTGTCTTCTGAAAAGAAATCCTTAAACGCAAGAGACATCAGATTTCTTCATTTTACAAATATTTCATATAAAGCATATCAGGGATCTCTGGAAGGGTTTAGTATGTTCAGTATTGTAGCACCAGAAAGCCAGTGTCTGCTAATCATATATAAAGTGAAATGTTCCATTGCACATCACCTTAAATGACCTCTGTTCTCTGCTTAAAAGCTTTTCACAAGTTTCCTCTATTTGCGAACTTACAGGTCCATAAAATATAATTAATGAAGTCTTTAAATGGAGGTTTGTGTAGCAATTCTTTCAATAATCATGACTGATGATTCACTGAAATCCTCCTTCAACTGTTGTTAGGTCCATATTGATCTTTATTTTCAGAGAATCGGAAATGGATCACGTTTATAGATAGTGAAACCAAATATGCGTCTGTCTTGCAAAAGTTCCGGTTCGAAAAGACGTATTCGGGGAAAAGACGTATTTAAAAAGTTTAAAGCTTAACTAAAAACCAGATATATGAACCACAGAAAGCATATCAAATATCAAACTCAGCCTAATGCACACGACTAAATCCTTTGATCTGAAAGTATGCACAGAACCAACACAATGACCTGGTGTCTGGTTACAAAGAGCAAATCCTTAGTTAAAAAACCTATACAATAGATATTACCGTTACACTACAGTACAGTTTGACTGTTGTGCTGAAAAGCTTTTCGGTTTCGACTGTGGTTAAAACTGAGAGTGTGTATCGTAATTTCTTGTTCTTACCATCGTCTTCACACTCTTCTAAAGGCTTTTGCTGTTTATCCTGACAGCGAGGGTCCATCCATGAGGTTGTCTTTGTGTTGTGGCTAAAAGAAACAAACAATAAATGTGTTGGTATTGGAAATGGTCAAATGTCCAGCAAGTATAACCTACAAACATCACATAATTAATTTCTTTTTTTTTTCTGGACAGATTTATTCTAAGCTGCATTCGCTGCATATGTGAAGCCACCTTTTTGATCTGCTGCTCATGCTCCATCACAGCGTAGCATAACACGCTATGCCCTATTCTGCATTAGGTAGTGTACACCTTTTCTCCCACCCAGAGATCATGGCCAATTCTGATCCCTTGTCTAGCAGCCATGAATGGCTGTGGATTCTTGGAAATTCGAATTCCAAGTTTCGAGTTTCAACTTTATTGTCATGTGTATAAAGAGTGCTTTAAGTGTCTGTATACAGTGAGATTCTTATACACTCCTACCCAGACATTGCAAAAAAAATAAATTGTTTTTAAGTGCGAAAAGTATGCAAGTGAATTAATAGTAAACTGTAAACTATGTGTACAGATCTAAAGTGACATAATGAGAGATATTGCAAATACTGTACTCTAAGTTTAACATATAAATAATACAAATAACGTAACATCCACACACAATCTCTTGTGCATCACTTTGGAGCCCTTTTAAGGACAACAATTCTCAAAAGCCCACAAATGTATAATGGGTCAAAAATGTCTGCAGACTGTCTGTGACCCCTAAAAGTATTCCACTAATGAATGGTTTATTGCTATTACGTTTGCAGACAGTAATTCTAGCCGCCACAGCATTGCTGATATCAGCTGTAATGTTAATCAAGCGTCTGTTTGTTCGCCATTAAATTTGTGTACTCTGTGATCAGTAACTAGAGATGATGCGTAATACAGACAGTCATAGTGCTGGGAAAACAAAACTCACTTCTAACTGAAATAAAATATCTCATCATCTTGGGGCTACACAAGTCAGCAATACAGCTTTGAAATGCATCACAGATTCGATCAAGTTCCAACTTTTAATGGTGTCTTGTGGATAATTAGGTTGCTCTCTGTCTTTGCTATTGCATCGTGTAATGTAGCGTGCTCACTCTATGAAGTAGACCTCTCCGTTCTCAGTGTAGGCCATCTCCCAGTTGTCTGGCAACGGCCCGAGCGGGTCTTCCTCCAGCTGAGGATGCTGCTGAGGATGATGGGAGCTGGACATGGCCGCCGCGGGAGACGCAGCCACGTTGTTGAGCGCGCTGGAAGGGGCGTGCGCTTCCTGCCGGCTGGAGTCTCCTGTGAACAACAGTGGAGAGGGGAAGAGACTACGTGCTAAGGTGACACAGAAAAAAGGTAGGAGGAGACACAAGAAAGAAAGTTTATATAGCTGCATGCAAATGCAGCACATACACAGGAATGAACACCAAGACATGCACAGAGCAACACAGAAACTCTGTGCTAACAATTGCACTTCCACAACAATATACGAACTAATATACTCACAGCATGAGAACTTCCTCTTATTTATTCGTCTTATCAGATCTAAAGTACCCCTGCACAAGAACTGTGTTCATTCATTCATTGTCTGTACCGATTATCCGATCTATACTCGGGTCACGGGGAGCCTGTGGCTATCTCAGGCGTCATTGGGCATCAAGGCAGGATACACCCTGGACGGAGTGCCAACCCATCGCAGGACACACACACACACACACACACACACACACACACACACACACACACACACACACACACACACACACACACACACACACACACACACACACACACACACACACACACACACACACACACACACACACACACACACACACACACACACACACACACACACACACACACACACACACACACACACACACACACACACACACACACACACACACACACACACACACACACACACACACACACACACACACACACACACACACACACACACACACACACACACACACACACACACACACACACACACACACACACACACACACACACACACACACACACACACACACACACACACACACACACACACACACACACACACACACACACACACACACACACACACACACACACACACACACACACACACACACACACACACACACACACACACACACACACACACACACGCGCAATCACACACACACACACGCGCAATCACACACACACACACACACACGCGCAATCACACACACACACACACACGCAATCACACACTACGGACAATTTAGAGATGCGAATCAACCTACAATGCATGTCACGGGGCACGGGGAGAACATGCAAACTCCACACACACATGTCGGAGGTGGGAATCGAACCCCCAACCCTGGAGGTGTGAGGCAAACGTGCTAACCACTAAGCCACCGTGACCCCCTGCACAAGAACTGAACCATTTAAAATCACCTATATCCATGTTTCATGCTTCTTGTTTCTACTAAAACTAATAAAATAATCCATCTCTACAACTCTGATAACAGACGCCAAAATCTATAAATGTGCATGAAACGCCTCCGTGTCTTCCTGCCATCCATAATAGCTAACTGGCTAACAGAGACTAGGCATATTGTCAGCAGTAGCCAAACCTCTCAAAATACACTCAACAGCCACTTTAACAGGGCCGCCTGTACTGAACACCTACTCGTTCCTGCAATTATCCAATCAGACAATCATGTGGCAATGTATCAAATCATATACAAAAACCACAGACAGGTCAAGAGCTTCAGTTAATGTTCACATCAAGCAGCACTTCCAGACTGTGGTGTGGTTGTTGGTGGCAGACGGGCTGGTTGGAGTATAAACTGAAGAGAGATCAGAAGCTGATCTGGGATTTCCATTTAAAACTGTCTTAAGAGTTTACACAGAATGATGTGAAAACAAAAACTATCCCTTGAGCAGGAGGTCTGAAGGCTGAAACATCAGAGAGCTGAGAGAGGTCAGAGGAGAACGGCCAGGCTTGTTCAAACTGACAGAAAGGCTATTGTAACTCAAATAACCACTCTTTACAACCATGGTGAGCAGAAAAGCATCTCGGAA
Source organism: Hemibagrus guttatus (assembly GCA_033459395.1). Lineage (NCBI taxonomy): Eukaryota > Metazoa > Chordata > Actinopteri > Siluriformes > Bagridae > Hemibagrus > Hemibagrus guttatus. The sequence goes on from JAUCMX010000007.1 coordinate 9,110,876, forward strand.
AGCACAACACGTCAAATTTTTAATTGGATGGGTAACAACAGCAGGAGACTACATCAAGTTCCACTCCTGTCAGCCAAGAACAACAATCTAAGGCTACAGTGAAACTGAACAGCTAAAGATTATACTATAACTCAAGTCAAGTCAAGAGGCTTGTATCGTCATTTCCATGATACACCAATCAGGCACAACATTATGAGCAGTGACAGGTGAAGTGTATAACACTGATTATCTCCTCATCATGGCACCTGTTAGTGGGTGGGATATATTAGGCAGCAAGTGAACATTTTGTCCTCAAAGTTGATGTGTTAGAAGCAGGAAAAATGGACAAGCATAAGGATTCGAGCGAGTTTGCCAAGGGCCAAATTGTGATGGCGACTGGATCAGAGCATCTCCAAAACTGCAGCTCTTTTGGGGTGTTCCCAGTCTGCAGTGGTCAGTATCTATCAAAAGTATTCTTTAAGTCCTGTAAGTCCTTTAAGACCTGCAAGTAACTTTTAAGTCCTGTAAGTAGAGAGGTGGGGCCCACGGAGGTCTTAAAGGATCTGCTGCTAACATCTTTGTGCCAGACACCAGAGCACACCTTCAGGGATCTAGTGGAGTCCATGCCTCGACGGGTCAGGGCTGTTTTGGCAGCAAAAGGGGGACCAACACAATATTAGGCAGGTGGTTATAATGTTATGCCTGATCGGTGGATATACCTGATGCATTACACAGTGAAATAAAACAATATTCTTCCAGGACCCATTTGCTACATCAACAACACAGAACTTAGGGTTAAAAAGTCAAATTAACCTATTCACATAAAGTTCACCTATTCACAAAACTGTTAAAATGGTTTCCTTTAACTAAAATGAGCTGTATTGTAAGCTAGATAAGCTAGACTACTGAGAAAGTAAGTTGCTTTCGGCTGCTCCCTGTTCGGGGTCGCCACAGCGGACCAACTGGTCCGCACAACAACTTGGCAGATGTTTTATGCCGGATGCCCTTCCTGGCGGGACCGGCACTGCATCCAGTGGCTGGGGTTAAGGCAATTGGCTGGGAATCAAACCCGGGCCTTCCGCATGATAGGCGAGAAACCTACCAATGCCCCCATACTTCTTGTCTGAAGTATGACACAACTACTGAGAAAGACTTGTACATTTTATCCTCCCTATCATACACCCACCTATATACAATCAGAGTTAGCCCTGTAAAAAGAGCAAACTATTTAATAATTACACCTTTGAGTTCACGGGTATTTTCACAGCAGTCAAACACTCATATAGGGTTGAACTATAGCGGAATACACGTAATAGTGTTACGTATAAAAAAAAACAAGAGATGATTAAAATGAGAAACGACGGTGGATTTAGTTGGATTTTTAAAGCATGGATTTCTAAATCCACGCTCAACGTTAAACATAATCCTTGTTTTTATCTGAATTCCTTCCAATTATCAAGCAAGAGACCATGTTCTAGCAGCGCATCAAATACTTTTTAAATGCCTTCATGATGGATGAACCATTGTTTCAATCTAATTCCATCAACACCATCTCACATTCTTTCCTGCAATCGACAGACAGATAAACTTTAGCTTGAGTTGCTGCAGCATTTCCTGTTTGAATGACTGGATGGAGTAGAAAGACTCTACTGCTTCAGAGTGCAATTGGTCAGCTTACTCTGGTATAGCTATATAATCTCCTCATATTCTCTGTTACTTTCTCTCACACACGCGCACACACAAAGACTAAGTAGAGGCCCCCAATCTCTGCATGTGATTTGATTATTCACACACAAACACCACACTACACTACACACACACACACACACACACACACCAGATGGTCCTGCCCTGTACTCACATAACGGCAGCAATCTAATTTACAATGACCCCCCCCTTCTATCTCTCTCTCTCTCTCTCTCTCTCTCTCTCTCTCTCTCTCTCTCTCACACACACACACACGCGCGCACACACACACACTGTATCTTTGAAGGCTTTCACACTGGCAGTTTAGTCTACAACAGAGCAGGATTTGCTTGAAAAATTGGTAATGTGAAAGCTATCCTGTGGACCAGGAAGTGCACAAAGGTACCAAAACCTGAGACTTCCTGCAGTAGGTAGTATGAGTTTGGATGCACTGGAACTTTGCCATGATTCCCGTGAATGTGAAAGCAACTCGGGTCAGCACTTGTTCAGGAAGCAAAGTAACCTGCGCATGTATTTTAGCTGATGACGATATCATTCGTCCACAACACACCATGAATGAGACAGGAACGTGTGAGACACAAAAGAGGTGAAATGCCTTGCTGCACATAATAGCACCAACATAATAATAAAAAACTAGAGTTTTTTTCCCCCCCAAGTTGTTTTTCCTGTGTGCATTTGTGACGAGGTAAGATGAACACAAATGCACCGTAGTTCGAAAGAATCAAGTGAGTCTGAAACCGGACCAACACTGCAGGAGCACCAGGAACAGTCACACTCAGATCAGCAAATATGGCCACCTTAAAACCACCTTTATCTGTATTGGTTAAATACTCCAAAGATTGCTATAATCTGTATCCGAATCTGAAGTGGGCGTGGCCTAAGCCACTATGCCCCTGGTAATACTCAAAAACACTAACTATTGGTCAAAATATAAGCAAACTTGTAGCCTATTTTAAATCACCGCAACCCTAGCCAGGTAGTTACTATATAAACACGTCAAGCGGCAGTGCATGAGTTTCATATTTAATCATTTGCATCCCCATAAAAGTAAAACCGCCAGCTGGCATTTTGTTGTGTCTCATGGAATCCACGTTCTGATACACATCACTAGTTTCAACCAGATGCCATAAAAAAACAAACAAAATTCTGTACCTGATCTGTATTTTTCTATTAGTTTCACATCTATTCATAATAAATGATGCATTCGTATTGGGTAACTTATACACAAACCTGCTCTCAGACTTGTGCATACCTGTAAAAGAGTTATTCATGTCTGTGTTGAAGTCTGCATCTTCTGTCTGCTCAACTGGCACTACTCGAGCATGTTGTATATCATTGTAGGACTTTGTGCGCTTGGGCGTGGAATTCCAGGAGCCAAAAAGGGTGTGTTGCAAAGCATCTTGGGTAATCACTGTCCCACAGCGAGGCTGGCTGGGTGGCTTGGGTGTTCCATAATAGTTACCTAGGAAACGTGGGTTCAAGGGAGAATGTTAATGTTTGGGAGGAGAGAGAGAGAGAGAGAGAGAGAGAGAGAGAGAGAGAGAGAGAGAGAGAGAGAGAGAGAGAGAAGTGAAAAAGCTGAGGAGAGGCAAAAAAGAAAAAGAAAGTAAAGCAGAACAGTTCAGAACAATGTGTGGGATGGAATGGTAAAGGAATGGAGGAAAGCTTTTCTGGCAGACTCACTTGTGTTCCTCTGTTCGATCTTGGTGTGTGTTAGTTTGACAGATCTGTTGCTATTTTATCTTCCCAGCAGCAGTCAGAATGTAAAAATCATTTCTTTCCAAATGCATTTGAACACCTTCGGATGATTTATTTGAGGGATAATACATAGATGATAAATGTTATGATAGTTTATTGTTGCTTGTGTGGCTATATTTCGAGTCTGATTTTTGTGATTAAGTAATGCACACAGAGAAAGCAAGCAAGAGAGAGAGAGAGAGAGAGAGAGAGAGAGAGAGAGAGAGAGAAAACACACACATAGAGCCAGATAGATTAAAGCTGAGTGCCAAAGTCAGCTGCCACCAGAATGACTATAAGGACAGAACACTTATTTATGTGTGTGTCTGTGTGTGTGCGTGTGTGTGTGCATATGTGTGCATGTTCCTCTCTTCCAGTAAAGCTGAACGTGTGCATGCCAAGGCAACAACATTCCCACACCTGTGTGAAAGTGTGTGTGTGCATTTCCATTACATCCACATGATCAACACTATTTGTTTCCATTTCATCATGTCAGTGATGGCAGGGCAGGGGAATATGTGTTCCGGTAGTTTGGTTGCAGTAAACAGTAAACACCTGAACAATCTCATGCACCTTCATACGTTCCTATTTCCAGAAGGGTTCCGCACTGCTCGAGCTCCAAAAACTCCTTCACCGACAGGAAGTTGTAATCCACCCCTGGAAGCTCGCCCTCACGAGGTGGCCGTGTGGTACCTGAAGAGAGAGGAGAGGACACATAAGGCACGTAGCTCAGGAGGGAAAAAAAAATCACGGCTATATAGATTTAGATCTGAAGGCCAAGGTGACATTTTTGGTAACTTTCACTCACTATTACCCAGTTTTTTGGCAAAGTATGTGGCGTGTTTAACTTCTCCCTAATCTCGCCAAGCTAATTTCCAAGAGGACCAGCAAATATGACCAAAAGAGGGACATAAGTAACCAAAGCAACACATTAGATAACAAAGTGTGCCAGAAATCCATCTAAGAACCAATACTAGAGGTGCAAAGCAACAACTACTAACAAAAACATCCCTTCAAAATAAAATATGTATCATGTTAGCACATGAGCATGAAAAAGCCCACTTCAAGATTCCCTGTCTATTCCAGCATATCATTTATAAAGCGTTTCCATTTGCGAGAGATATTTCCAATTATACATGACATGCGAGTCATCTTAAAATGACTCGCATCCACCGACATCCTTATCAATTTTTTGGGGGGAACAGAACAATGTGAAGAACGTCATATGTGACCAAAGGTCAAGGAGTGGATGAAAACAATAGAAGGATAATTTGAGACTTGGTGTAGGAAAGAAATATCGTCTTCCTATGTGCTAGGATTTATTTCGCTCACTTCATTGGATCAAAGCAGGAAACATTCATTTGAACTTGCTACAAAAGCATGCCAAACTAAGCTACAAAAGTTAATGGATGTTTAAATATCATTCATGTCATTTATTTATTTTTAGTAAACATATAATCCTGGTCAGGGTTGTGGTGGATTTCAGAAACAGTGGGCATCAGACGGGAGAATTCACCCAGTATGCGGCGTCAGTCCATCACAGGTCACCATGCACACTCTCATTCACACTTAGGGGTGATTTACTGTAGCCAATCTGCCTGCCTGCATTTTTTCTGGACAGTGGTAGGAAACCCATATGAACGTGGCGAAAGCATGCAACACTCCACGCTGACCGTAACCTGAGCTCAGTATCGAACCCTGCAGCTGTGAGGTGGCAACGCTAGTTTAGTCTATTTTAGTTTATTTATTTATATAGCACAATAAAACAACAGTCGTTGACCATTGTGCTTTACAAAAATTATAAGATCAAAATAATAAAACACCGAAACAATCTAAAAAATATGACACATCGAAACAATAAAACAACGCAAAATGGCATGGTACAGGAAATAGTACATACAGAGGAAAAACATGCTCAGGATGACTCAGATGTCATAAGCCTTTCCTAAAAGAAGAAGTTGCTTTCGGCTGCTCCCTGTTCGGGGTCGCCACAGCGTACCAACTGGTCCGCACAACAACTTGGCACAGGTTTTACGCCGGATGCCCTTCCTGCCGCAACCCTCCCATTTTTCCGGGCTTGGGACCGGCACTGCATCCAGTGGCTGGAGTTGAGGCATTGGCTGGGAATCGAACCCGGGCCTTCAGCATGATAGGCGAGCAACCTACCACTGAGCCACCAATGCCTTTCCTAAAAGATGAGTTTTAAGTTTTACTTTAAACAGAAATTCTGTAGAGATTATCCGTATAGATAAAAGGTAGGCTATTCCACAATTTGGGGCCAACTATGGCAAAAGCCCGGTATCCCTTTCTTTTTAACCTTAAACTTTAACAGTTTCTGATTTGATGACCTTAAACATCTAGCAGATATGTTAACAGTCACAAGTTCAGATAAATAATAAGGTGCCAGACCATTTAAGACCTTAAAAACAAAGAGCAAAATCTTAAACTTTATTCTAAAATAAACCGGCAACCAACGCAGACAGAGTAAGACAGGGGTGATGTGCTCAAATTTACGTGTGCCTGTAAGGGGTCTAGCAGCTGCATTTTGGAAAGCGGTTCATACAGGAATGACCAATACCTATATAAATTCAATTGCAATAGTCCAGACAAGAAGATATAAATGCATGAATTATTCTCTCGAACTCAGCAAGGCTTAAAAAACTTTTAACATTGGCCAGAAGTCTCAAATGGAAAAAACACGATTTGACAACTGCATTTACCTGCCTATTAAATAACAGTCGAAGACAATACCTAGGTTTTTAACAGATGATTTTACATAAGCAGCTAAGCTGCCCAACACCTGATTTAAGCTGCCACAGAAAGCTAACGGACCAAACACAATTGCCTCAGTCTTACTCTCGTTTAAGTTCAGGAAATTTTTAGACATCCAAGCCATAATGTCTGACAAACAGGTAGTTAAAGAAATTTTTGCTTAACGTGTACATATATTTGAGTGTCATCTGCATAAAAAAGGAAAAAATGCTCTGTGTTTTCTAAAAATTGCGCCCAAAGGTAGCATATATAAAGAAAACAAAATGGGGGCGAGATCTGATCCTTGGGGAACCCCACAGGTCAGACTTGCTTTGGAGGATAAACATCCATAAACAGAAATGTTTCTATTGTTCAAATAAGATTTGAACCAGTTCAGTGCATGACCTTTAATACCTGCACAGTATTCAAGACGAGAAATAAGAATGTCATGATCGACTGTATCAAAGGCTGCACTCAAATACAACAGCAGAGATATTACTGAGTTCCCAGAATCAACAGATAATAAAATCATCATTTGATTCTCTTAAGAGTGCAGATTCTGTACTGTGCAATTTCCTAAAACCAGACTGAAAAGATTCAAAAACTCCATTTGACTCTAAAAAATGTAATAATTGGATAGAAACTACCTTCTCAAGGATTTTAGAGATAAAAGGCTAGATTTCATCAACAGCCGTTTAACAATAGCATGCTTTAAATATTCTGGGACAAATCCAACGTAAAGACTCTTATTTATTATTGCTAAGATACAGGGCCCAATAACATCAAAAACCTGAATAAGTAGGTGCGCTGGAATAATGTCAGTTACAGATGTGGTTAGTTTTATCTTCATAACCAGTTCATGAAGAGAGTCTATCGAGATAGTTTCAAAGGCATTAAAAGATGAGGTACAAACCGGAAAAGAGGAGGGATCATAGTTTATGGGGACAATAAGCTGTCTAATGTCATGTATCTTGTTTGTAAAGTACCTTAAAAAGTATTCACAAGCAGTAGCTGGGTCATCAAAATGCAAATCAATAGAAGGATTTCTAACAGAGTTAATTGTGGAGAACAAAATCTTAGGTCGTTGATCCTTTCTAGCTAAGATGTCAGAGAAATACTTTGATTTAGCCTCCCTCACAGCAGTTTGATAGTTAGGTAATGAAGTACACAGTATCTCTAGCGACACATGCAACTTATCTTTTTTACATTTACGTTCTGTGTGCCGACATACTCGTCTCAGAGCCCGTGTATCAGTATTTAACCATGGCTCTGCCTTAGGTTTAGGTTTCTTACTCCGAAATGGAGCAATAGAGTCTAAAATAGAGTCTAAAATAGAGTACAAGTAGAATTAAATAACGTAAGCTGCTGTTCAGCACCTAAATTATTTGAGGTATAGTCAAGAGAAACCAGCTTACATGTCTCATCAAAATGGGAAACAAAATCCTCACTAAAGGTAGAGCTAAACATACGTGACCAAATTATAGGCTTCTTGGTTTTAACAACCTGATCTAAAATAGAACAGGTGAACATCACAGGGTTATGATCTGAAAAACTTAAATCACCAATTTCAAGATCATGAGTAGTGATACCGTGTAACAAGACGAGGTCAAGAGTATGGCCAAATGAGTGTGTAGGCCCTGTAACCATTCATGCATTTCAAGCATTCATGAATATTAAAATCACCAAAAATCAAAAGTTTGTCAAATTTAGAAACAATTCCACCTAAGAAATCAGCAAACTCATGTCTAAAGTCTTTGCTTGTCTTTGGAGGATGGTATATAGTAGCAATCGCTAAGTTTTTGTCCTTTTTCAGCGGAAATAATAGTACCTCAAAGCTGGAGAAAGTCTCAGATTGTACAGTCAAGTGAAGCAGCTTTTATAAACACAAGCTAAGCCGCCACCCTTCCCAGTTGATCTTGGGCAGTTTAAAAATGTACAGTTTGTAGATACAAGTTCAGAGAAACGACTCACATCCTCAGTTGACAACCAAGTCTCAGTCACAAATAAAAAATCCAGATCATTTGTTTTAAAAAAAAAAGTCATGTAAAAGAAATGTCTTATTCACCAAAGCTGACTGTCGCACCACCCTGATAGATAGCTAGCTAGCTAGATAGCTAGATAGCTAGATAGCTAGCTAGCTAGATAGCTAGATAGCTAGATAGATAGCTAGCTAGATAGATAGCTAGATAGATAGATAGATAGATAGATTTCCAGGACTGAAATTTTCTCATTTATTTCCCATGTGTTTCAATTTTGTGACACGTTAAAGCCCATGAGATGGACAGGAAACCTACTGCTTCACGTTTGTGTCTTCCCAAATTCTGATCGGTTTCAAATGAGTTTAACATTTAAAGCACTATTCATACTTTTGCAGTTTGAAGGAAACCGACATGAGCTGAGGCACTATGAGCTGTGTGAGCTTTGGATGAAATGGTTGAGTCGTACATTAATACTGAGACTATCTAACCTTTTCCTTTCGGGCTTCCCTCTGCATCCCTGCAGGGATCGAGGCAGGGCATTGTTTCAGGAAAGTGTCTGACAGTTAAATCTCACGGCTATTGTTTCGTCTTTCACCACTCACTTCCTTGATTATGAGCTTCTTCCTTTGTCTTCCCCTAAATCACTATTGTTATTCTGGCTAGTTAGAATGGGAAAAAAACAGCTGGGTCTTTTCATATTCAGGGAGGGGTTCCTCACCAGGCCTCACAGGTTCTTTGACTAACCTGAGCTGTGGGCCTGCACCATGCGTTTACGTGAGAACAGTTGGGGGTGGTTGCTTGACAATAAAATTATATATAGAGAGATATTTCTTATTTTCATTTTAATCTGTTTAACCTAAATCTAACCCTCACAGTAGCTAGCAGCTGGTTAGGAGAGTGCTGTCCAACTGCTGCTCAACTGCTTGGTGAAATGGGATAATTAGGATGCTGTTAGCTTGAAGTCACATCTATAATACAGGGCTCTATGAGATCAAATGCCTAGCTAGCATGTGCGCAGTTCCATGTTCCAACAGAAGATGATTTAGTGCAATACTGTCTAGCGTGATGTTGTGAGCAGATGCTCCATTTTGTCTTTTCTTACATACCCAGGTCAGATAGTTATCTTTATTCATAGACAGATCAAAGTAGACAACAATATAATGACATTCTGGTGATATTTTACAAATATAACTATAGACCTAACTAAAGTATTGTCACAATAGTTTAACAAACTTATACTAAAAGACTAACAATGTGTGCCATTTTAAAGCCACACAGCAATATATATTTACTGCATGTGTGGTCAAGATAATTCTTATAACACTGTCAGCATTAACTATATATGATCTGGAACCATTTTTTTCCCCTAAAGTCTTATCCACACATCCAATCCAACCTTAAGGTTTAAGAAAGAAACTTAAAACAAATCACAGTAGTTCGAGATGAGGATAAGTCCTTCACTAGTGTTAAACCTACACCGCAGTTCATTTCTGAAGTGCCATGTGGAGACAGTAACACCATCACAATTGTAGACAGAGATGAAAATGTACATCTCAGCAGACACCTCGACTGCCAGACATCCTGAGCGGTTGCTATGGACAACCACAAAAAAAACCCTTCTGTCCAACTTTCTCGAAGAAAAAGAAGCTCTTGTATTGTTCAGATTTGAAACTTTGTGTACGTATGCAGTTCTCGTCAAAAAGCCCTGATGAAAATGCGGCTCACGATACAAGATATCTGACTTGCTACTTAACAGGTTAGAAAAAAATACTAATAAACCCCTCTCACTACAGGTGCGTTCTACTAGAAAGAAAACAGAATACCCACTTGCTGGCCTTGGCACTTTCCGCGTGACAGCTGTAGCTATATTCTGATCTTTTCTACGTCTTCATCAGCCATCATGAGCACGTGGAGAGCATCGAGACCAATAACAACCACGTCTGAGGTTACACGATTACACGATTAACCCCTGTCTCCTGGCACACAGCTGAAGATCACTGCAGAGTGTGAATTAAGGCAATCAGCAGGCTAGTAGCTAGCATGGAGAGAAGTAGTGAAATCAGGACTCTTTAAAAAGCAGCAGTTGTGAGCATGCAGCTGCTCTAGCTCCTCTGCTCCCAGCACCACACACACAAAGAAGGCAAATTAGCTCTCCACCCTGAATGTCTATTGGCTCAGGGCTCATGGGGGGTGGGGTCACTGCCATACACTTTGTCTATGTAAACATGTCAGTCATCATGGGATGGCAAGCTTATGCGTAAATGCTGGGCAGAGAGGGAGGGAGAGGGAGAGGGAGAGAGAGAGAGAGAGAGAGAGAGAGAGAGAGAGAGAGAGAGAGAGAGAGAGAGAGAGAGCGAGAGAGAGAGAGAGAGAGAGAGAGAGAGAGAGAGAGAGAAAGGGAGCACAAAAAAAACCCAGACAAGGCCCTATGGAAAACAAGGGAAAGCAATCATCTAATGGGCATTTAAATTCCTGTTCAATTTTCACATTGTTCTCACACACACAATCACACATGTTCTCACAGCACGATGCTTATACTCAATTATGAATGCGCACATTTCTCAAATTATCCTTGTAAGAACAAGGATAACCTTAAGCTCAATAATTCCTGGCAGGGACCCAATAAAAATGACCCCATCCCACCAACCCCACCCCACCGTTACATACACACACAAGCAAACACAAACACCCAGACCCACAAAAACACACACAAACACACACACACGGACACACACACACACACACACACACACACAGACAGACAGACAGACACACACACACACACACACACACACACACACACACACACACACAGTAAGCAATCCAACAATGCATTTATGCTCCTACCTGTACTCTGTTTAACTGCAAATTTGTGCTGTGTAATATTACAATAATATCTTTCACCCAATGAAGAGGAACCTCACCCACATCTGTCTTTGTGTACACAACAAAATACAGACACACACACACACACACACAAAAATAAATAAATAAAAATACGGACTGCAGCCTCGCCTAAAAGCGAATTTCATTCTAAAGAGGAAATGGAGGGAAGAGGCAATGGAAGGAGAAGGAAACAATCAGTTGGTTTTTTGATGGGGTCTTGAAGGTGTCTGTGTGTATTAACCTGAACTTAATGTTTGTGTCCACGGTAAGCCTAAGTGTGATAGATGGGCAGACTCTGGTCAAATAAAGCACTCTGATTATGTGCCTTTTATCAGAATGTTCCAGCTAGCATCGCAGTGTAGCATGCTATGTAAACAAGTTCATGCTGACTTCACCTGGAACACATTTGATAATCAAAGTAGGTTGCCAATACCCTGTAATATGTGCAACGGCAAATATCTCTCCATTACCATGGCTACGGTACCTGCTCTAATACTGCGATTGATTAAGTTTCCATCACAGCTGCTCCAGCTGCAATGATTTTATCTACTGCACTCCTGCTAATACATGTCATTCCTATGGAAACAACTTACACAGGCATTTGTATGGTGGACATGGAAGGAGTCTCCAGTGTCAGTGCTTTATAACAGACAAGAGATAAAGCTGTAACATTTTTTTTTGCTGATCTGGGAAAATGTTTAGGAATTTTCTGACCTATGTGCTTTCTCACTAACCTTTTTTTGTCTTATTAACTTAAGAGAAAGAGAGAATGAGTACATGGTGATGTAAATATTCAGCTGCAAACCTCATAGCTGTCGTATGCAGGTGAGCTCTTAGTCCACCATAATTACATTCTATACCTCAGCTATCTAGATGCTACAGTGGTGTTTTTTTGAAGCTGGTTATGGGACTAAATGGATAGAAAGGGAAATACAACAGTTCAAATACATTGTGAAATATGTGAATTTGTGAAATTTTTGACACCAGTTGAGTGGTGTAATGTAAAGGCGTGATAGTGAAAGCACTGTTTCACATTTTCTGTATTAATTATTATTAAATTCTGAATTATTATTAATACTGAGGTGTAGATGTTTTAAATGTGAACACACTGCCGATTTAATAAATGAACAGGACAATCAGAACTGTACAAGAGGCAGGTGGTATTTTGGGAATACAACTAAGATCCAAAATCACACTGTACATTTCACTATGAGAAAAAAAAAAAGTCTTCTGCTGTTCTTCCTCAACAGAAAACATTTGAACAAATGAAATTGAAACTTCTGTAAAACTCAGAGAGAACAGAGTGAATTACCAGGCTAACAGAACGTTTCATAGCAAAATACTCATATCATTTATGAAATCTAATATATATATATATATATTAGATTTGGTGTATGCTGGGTGTATCATCTGGAAGGAGGAATGAAGATAAGGAGACTTGGTGGTGGAATGAGGAAGTTCAGGATAGTATCCAGAGGAAGAGGTTAGCCAAGAAGAAGTGGGACATGGACAGGACTGAAGAGAATAGACAGGAATACAAGGAGTTACAGCGCAGAGTGAAGAGGGAGGTGTCTAAGGCCAAGCAGAAGGCATATGACGAGTTGTACACTAGGTTAGACACTAGAGAAGGAGAGAAGGACTTGTACAGGTTAGCTAGGCAGAGGGATCGAGATGGGAAGGATGTGCAGCAAGTTAGTTATTAAGGATAGAGATGGAAGGGTGCTCACAAGTGAGGAGAGTGTACAGAGGAGATGAAGGAGTACTCTGAGGAGTTGATGAATGAGGAAAATGAGAGGGAAAAAAGAGTAGAAGGGGTGAACTCTGTGGAACAGAAAATAGATAAGATTAGAAAGGATGAAGTCAGGAAGGCTTTGAAGAGGATGAAAAGTGGAAAGGCAGTTGGTCCTGACGACATCCCGGTGGAGGTCTGGAAGTGTCTGGGAGAGGCAGCAGTGGAATTTTTAACTAGTTTGTCCAACAGGGTTTTAGAGAGTGAGAGGATGCCTGAGGAATGGAGAAGAAGTGTGTTAGTGCCGATCTTTAAGAATAAGGATGACGTGCAGAGTTGCAGCAACTATAGGGGGATAAAGTTGATGAGCCATACAATGGAGCTATGGGAAAGAGTAGTGGAAGCTAGGTTAAGGAAGGTAGTGGAAGTTTGTGAGCAGCAGTATGGCTTCATGCCCAGAAAGAGCACAACGGATGCAATTTTTGCTCTGAGAATTTTGATGGAGAAGTATAGGGATGGTCAGAGGGAGTTGCACTGTGTGTTTGTAGACTTGGAGAAAGCGTATGACAGGGTGCCAAGAGAAGAACTGTGGTACTGTATGAGGAAGTCAGGAGTAGCGGAGAAGTATGTCAGAGTGGTGCAGGACATGTATGAGAGGAGCAGGACAGTGGTGAGGTGTGCTGTAGGTCAGACAGAGGAGTTCAATGTGGAGGTGGGACTGCATCAGGGATCGGCTCTGAGCCCCTTCCTGTTTGCTATAGTGATGGACCAGTTGTCAGAGGAGGACAGACAGGAGTCTCCTTGGACAATGATGTTTGCAGATGATATTGTGATCTGTAGTGAGAGCAGGGAGCAGGTGGAGGAAAACCTGGAGAGGTGGAGGTTTGCGCTGGAGAGAAGAGGAATGAAAGTCAGTCGTAGTAAGACTGAGTACATGTGTGTGAATGAAAGGGAGGGAAGTGGAACAGTAAGGTTACAGGGTGAAGAGGTGAAGAAGGTACAGGAGTTTAAGTACTTGGGGTCAACAGTCCAGAGTAATGGAGAGTGTGGGAAAGAGGTAAAGAAGCGAGTGCAGGCAGGTTGGAATGGGTGGAGAAAGGTGTCGGGAGTTCTGTGTGATAGGAAAATATCAGTGAGAATCAAGGGGATCAAGAGGAAGGTGTACAGGACAGTGGTGAGACTGGCCATGCTGTATGGTTTAGAGACAGTGTCACTGAGGAAGAGACAGGGGTCAGAGCTAGAGATAGCCGAGCTGAAGATGTTGAGGTTCTCTTTGGGAGTGACAAGATTGGACAGGATTAGGAACAAGTACATCAGAGGGACAGCTCATGTTGGACGTTTGGGGGACAAAGTTAGGGAGGCTAGATTAAGATGGTTTGGACATGTTCAGAGGAGGGAGAGTGAGTATATTGGTAGGAGAATGTTGGACATGGAGCTGCCAGGCAGGAGGCAAAGAGGAAGGCCAAAGAGGAGGTATATGGATGGAATTAATGAGGATATGAAGCTAGTGGGTGCAAGTGTTGAGGATGCAGAAGATAGGGATAGGTGGAGAGAGATGATTCGCTGTGGCGACCCCTGAAGGGAAAAGCCGAAAGAAGAAGATATATATATATATATATATATATATATATATATATATATATATATATATATATATATATATATATATATATATATACAGTAATGTCACAACCCACCAAGGTGAAGTGTATAAAATGTAGGCTATCGTGGGTTTAAAATCCTAGTGCCTATTTTGTGAAACAGGACTGAAACCACAGTGTACCAGAAAAACCACTCACACAGACTATAAATAGCATATGGAAGAGTTCAGGGAACCCTGGTGTGACCTACATTCTCACCAACACTGCACTGCACTCTGGGAAATGAAGTCTTTCATCCATCTATTGCACGCTTGCTATTTTAGCCCTGATTTCGTAGTTGTTGACAAATTCTGAAAGTAGGTGACTCCGCCCACTTGGCTCTTACATATTACAAAGATTTCAGCAACATGATTTTCTCAGTCTGATATTTTCATGCACATTTGACATTCATGGTGCTGAATTGCATAGTGTGAACCCCTCTGCAAGTAGTCACCAATAATTCCTCCACATTTTCTATTATTTATCTGTTTTTTAATTGTTTCTCTACTAAATAGCGATATGCTTACGTTCATGAGAAGGCGGGATGTGGGGATCAGGCACGCTCTAGTAGGGATCTCTCCAAGTGACAGATAGTGTAGTGTATGTGCCTCATCTGTGAGTGATCATGTAGTGTGTCCACCTCTCCCACAACAAACAACCGATCACAAGTGATTAAAGTCATGTGGTATGAAAGGGTCAGCGATTCTGCGAATTTGAAAGTTGTGTTGTGTACACAACAAATAATATAATAAATGTAGAGCCGAAAGTGCTTTTCATGTTAATTAACCCTAGAATGTATATTATTCGTTGTGTTGTGTACACAACAAATAAAATACATTCTAAGGTTAAAGAAACATGAAAAGCACTTTCGGCTCTACATTTATATTAAAATGCAATCGTGGAAAAAACCCCGCACAGTTTTAAAGTGACACTCAGGATCTTTGATCTATCCTTAGGTGTACAAATCAGGGCGAAAGTTGTCTACAGAGCCGAACATGAGCTACTTGATGTCAACCACATATCAGAGTGGTAGTACCCATGAATCACTGCTACTTCTATGCAAATGCAGTTTCCTCTGAGAGTTGTAGTTAGATAAGGGTACAGAAAGCATTCTGAGGATGAGGTGAGTGCACATTCAGCTCTGCCAATCAACACACACTGCCGAATCCAGTGAAACACAGGAAAACACACACACAGCATGTCATACTGCATTGTGATTGGGACTGATCCACCATATTGTCTGCATGAGCTATTTATTTACTAGTAAATCAATAAACATAAGGAATCTAGCCATGGGGGTCACAGTCCAGTGACTTCTGTGCCGGTCCCAAGCCCGGATAAATAGAGAGGGTTGCGTCAGGAAGGGCATCCGGCGTAAAACATTGCCAAATTTAACCATGCGAATCGTCAGTACGAATTTCATACCGGATCGGTCGAGGCCCGGGTTAACAACGACCGCCATCGGCGCCGTTGACCTACAGGGCGCCGGTGGAAATTGGGCTACTGTTGGTCGAAGAAGTAGAGGAGGGAGGAGAGTGCGCAGACAGAGAGAGAAGAGGAAAGGTAAGAGTGTAGGACTGAGAATAGGAACTCTGAATGTTGGTACTATGACAGGGAAAGGTAGAGAGCTGGCTGATGTGATGGAGAGAAGGAAGGTGGATATACTGTGTGTACAGGAGACCAGGTGGAAGGGTAGCAAGGCTTGTAGTATAGGAGCAGGATTCAAGCTGTTTTATTATGGTGTGGATAGTAAGAGAAATGGGGTAGGTGTGGTCCTGAAGGAGGAGTTTGTGAGGAATGTTCTGGAGGTGAAGAGAGTGTCAGACAGGGTGATGAGTCTGAAGTTAGAGATTGAAGGGGTGATGTTGAATGTTGTTAGTGGTTATGCCCCACAGGTAGGTTGTGAGTTAGAGGAGAAAGAGAGATTCTGGAGTGAATTAGATGAGGTGATGGAGAGTATTCCCACGGGTGAGAGAGTGGTGATAGGAGCGGATTTTAATGGACATGTTGGCGAGGGGAACACAGGTGATGAGGAGGTGATGGGCAAGTTTGGAGTTAAGGAAAGGAACCTGGAAGGACAGATGGTAGTGGACTTTGCTAAGAGGATGGACATGGGAGTGGTTAACACTTATTTTCAGAAGAGGGAGGAGCATAGAGTGACTTACAAGAGTGGAGGTAGGAGAACACAGGTAGACTACATCCTATGTAGAAGAGGTAATCTGAAAGAGATTAGTGACTGTAAAGTGGTAGTGGGAGAGAGTGTAGCCAGACAGCATAGGATGGTGGTGTGTAGGATGACTTTGATGGTCTGTAAGACGAAGAGGTCAAAGATAGAGAAGAAAACCAAGTGGTGGAAGCTGAAAAAGGAGGAATGTTGTGAGGAATTTAGGCAGAAGTTGAGGCAGGCTCTGGGTGGTCAGGTAGTGCTGCCAGATGACTGGGAAACTACAGCAGAAGTGATCAGGGAGACAGGGAGAAAGGTGCTGGGTGTGTCATCTGGAAGGAGGAAAGAAGATAAGGAGACTTGGTGGTGGAATGAGGAAGTTCAGGATAGTGTCCAGAGGAAGAGGTTAGCCAAGAAGAAGTGGGACATGGACAGGACTGAAGAGAATAGACAGGAATACAAGGAGTTACAGCGCAGAGTGAAGAGGGAGGTGTCTAAGGCCAAGCAGAAGGCATATGAAGAGTTGTACACTAGGTTAGACACTAGAGAAGGAGAGAAGGACTTGTACAGGTTAGCTAGGCAGAGGGATCGAGATGGGAAGGATGTGCAGCAAGTTAGAGTTATTAAGGATAGAGATGGAAGGGTGCTCACAAGTGAGGAGAGTGTACAGAGGAGATGGAAGGAATACTTTGAGGAGCTGATGAATGAGGAAAATGAGAGGGAAAAAAGAGTAGAAGGGGTGAACTCTGTGGAACAGAAAGTAGATAAGATTAGAAAGGATGAAGTCAGGAAGGCTTTGAAAAGGATGAAAAGTGGGAAGGCAGTTGGTCCTGATGACATTCCGGTGGAGGTCTGGAAGTGTCTGGGAGAGGCAGCAGTGGAATTTTTAGCTAATTTGTTCAACAGGGTTTTAGAGAGTGAGAGGATGCCTGAGGAATGGAGAAGAAGTGTGTTAGTGCCGATCTTTAAGAATAAGGGGGACGTGCAGAGTTGCAGTAACTATAGGGGGATAAAGTTGATGAGCCATACAATGAAGCTATGGGAAAGAGTAGTGGAAGCTAGGTTAAGGAAGGTAGTGGACATTTGTGAGCAGCAGTATGGCTTCATGCCCAGAAAGAGCACAACGGATGCAATTTTTGCTCTGAGGATTTTGATGGAGAAGTATAGGGATGGTCAGAAAGAGTTGCACTGTGTGTTTGTAGACTTGGAGAAAGCATATGACAGGGTGCCAAGAGAAGAGCTGTGGTACTGTATGAGGAAGTCAGGAGTAGCGGAGAAGTATGTCAGAGTGGTGCAGGACATGTATGAGAGGAGCAGGACAGTGGTGAGGTGTGCTGTAGGTCAGACAGAGAAGTTCA
Organism: Hemibagrus guttatus; assembly: GCA_033459395.1. Classification (NCBI taxonomy): domain Eukaryota; kingdom Metazoa; phylum Chordata; class Actinopteri; order Siluriformes; family Bagridae; genus Hemibagrus; species Hemibagrus guttatus. Next base: position 9,128,806 of record JAUCMX010000007.1, read on the forward strand.
ATGTGGAGGTGGGACTGCATCAGGGATCGGCTCTGAGCCCCTTCCTGTTTGCTATAGTGATGGACCAGTTGTCAGAGGAGGTCAGACAGGAGTCTCCTTGGACAATGATGTTTGCAGATGACATTGTGATCTGTAGTGAGAGCAGGGAGCAGGTGGAGGAAAACCTGGAGAGGTGGAGGTTTGCGCTGGAGAGAAGAGGAATGAAGGTCAGTCGTAGTAAGACTGAGTACATGTGTGTGAATGAAAGGGAGGGAAGTGGAACAGTAAGGTTACAGGGTGAAGAGGTGAAGAAGGTACAGGAGTTTAAGTACTTGGGGTCAACAGTCCAGAGTAATGGAGAGTGTGGGAAAGAGGTAAAGAAGCGAGTGCAGGCAGGTTGGAATGGGTGGAGAAAGGTGTCGGGAGTTCTGTGTGATAGGAAAATATCAGCGAGAATCAAGGGGAAGGTGTACAGGACAGTGGTGAGACCGGCCATGCTGTATGGTTTAGAGACAGTGTCAATGAGGAAGAGACAGGAGTCAGAGCTCGAGGTAGCAGAGCTGAAGATGTTGAGGTTCTCTTTGGGAGTGACAAGATTGGACAGGATTAGGAATGAGTACATCAGAGGGACAGCTCATGTTGGACGTTTGGGGGACAAAGTTAGGGAGGCCAGATTAAGATGGTTTGGACATGTTCAGAGGAGGGACAGTGAGTATATTGGTAGGAGAATGTTGGACATGGGGCTGCCAGGCAGGAGGCAAAGAGGAAGGCCAAAGAGGAGGTATATGGATGTAATAAATGAGGATATGAAGCTAGTGGGTGCAAGGGTTGAGGATGCAGAAGATAGGGATAGGTGGAGAGAGATGATTCGCTGTGGCGACCCCTGAAGGGAAAAGCCGAAAGAAGAAGAAGAAATCAATAAACATAAGGAAGGTTGCCAGCGGTGTCCATATTGACTGTTTGCATATGTTGTTGACTGATGAGCTTCGTTTTATGTTACATTTACATTTGTGGTACATACACATGTGCTATATATACCATAAGACTCTATATCAGTTCTATGAGCCAGTGAGACTAAAAAATGTCAGAAAACAGCAGCACAGAGGGAACAGATGGTGTGCATATATAAGAGTGTATATATATATATATATATATATATATATAGTTTACCATACTGCAGTTTGTTCCTGCTTTGATTTCTGATTTGATAGCTGGTGCAGTCACAGAACCTTCATTCTGATCTCTTCAGCGATCATGTCCAGCAGTGCTTTTGGGGTGGGTGAATGTGAGCATATGTGGTTATTTTGATAACGCTATGAGGTAGTGCTGTGACCAGAGCATAGCTCAAATCAATTTGTTTACAACTAACTCCACAACAATTAGGACACTTGAGACACTAGGACACTTGAGGCAACGAGGCATAGAGGCAGCTGTCTTCTCTTTCCGAAACCTTACATCATGCACATACTTTGAACATAATTAGAACTAGAACTGTAACTAGATTGTTAGTAGCCAGTAGCTCACACAACACTCAGCACTGTTAAATCAATCAGGTTGGTGATGAATTGTCTGTAAGAGATTAGGTGAAGTTTTCTGTGAGGAACTGTTCATTTAGCATTTTTGGAAGGAGTCTCCAGCATCAGTAACAGCTTTGTGCCAGTCAGAGGTAGAGCTGCAACTTTAAGTTTGCTGACACGTCTTCAGAAGTCTGCAAACCTTGGCTTTATCTAGAGAAAAAAAAACACTCTTTTTTAGCTGCTGTAATGTAAGAAATTAAGTCTTGGCTTAAAGAGGAGTTGAGGTTTCAGAGGAATAAAACACCTACTGTAAAATAATGTCCTGTATCGCTGCTTGGCATTGGGCCACACTGTACCACCTAACTATTTTCAGCAAAGTGATTTATTCCTTCTTTAATATCTCTAAAGTCACTGTAGTGCAACATTACATTTCTGCACCCTAATGACAATGTGACTCAGATATAGTTCATTCTCTTACGTGGTCAAATTGTCCAGTGAGAAACAGGAATAATGATTATGTAACTACATTTTCCTGAAAGGAATCAGCAAGTGACATTTAAAAATAACCCACTGCTTTTGTATAATTAAATGGGCAGATCCTGCCAATATACTCCATTACACTCACCTCCGTTTGACCTCCACTTTTATCTTACAGCTCCCGAGCTGAAAGACAGATGTCGACCCGGACACTTAAGAAGCGCAGTAACTCACAAGTGGACCGCCAGACCACAGTTTCCACAGAAATTATTTTGGATATCTAAAAAATTTGCCAGAGTCTGGTGTCGTACGCTCGTTATTGAGTAAAATCAACGAGTGAGAAAGTGAAATCATGCAACAGACACACAAATACCAACTGCGTATCACAGATAGTTGTCCAGAACTCAGATGTGTACACACATAGCCACTACAGCAATGAGAAAACATGGCCATTAATCAGTTTTACTGCTACACAGCTTTTTCTTCCAGTATCTCCAGCCCTCTCCCTACTTTACATTACACACCACTTTTAGCAATTAGGCTTCATATACTTCTCTAACGCCTGATTTAATATGTCTACACAGCTTTCTATATAACCTTGTTACACCTATAGAAAAGAGAAAGCTTGTTCAGCCTGTGAAACATGAAGCCCTTGATAACATCAACTGAAATATACAAATGTGTCCAACCTGCAACCATGCTGCAAAACGCCAGGCCTAGCTTTACAGATCACAGAGAGTAAAAGAGTTTAGCAAGTGTCTTCTGAACTGGTTTACTGTTCCCACTGGATTAGGGATAATAAATAGTTTATTAGGCTGGTCTTCACTTCCATTATATTGACAAGGAATGTACTAAAGTAAAAGTAAAGTAGTAGCCAGTAGCTCACACAACACTCAGCACTGTTAAATCAATCAGGTTGGTGATGAATTGTCTGTAAGAGATTGTTGATTAGGTGAAGTTTTCTGTGAGGAACTGTTTATTTAGCATTTTTGGAAGGAGTCTCCAGCATCAGTAACAGCTTTGTGCCAGTCAGATGTAGAGCTGCAACTTTAAGTTTGCTGACACGTCTTCAGAAGTCTGCAAACCTTGGCTTTATCTAGAGAAAAAAAAAACCAAAAGACTCTTATAGCTGCTGTAATGTAAGAAATGAAGTCTTGGCTTAAAGAGGAGTTATAAAGGAATAAAACACCTACTGTAAAATAATGTCCTGTACCGCTGCTTGGCATTGGGCCACACTGTACCACCTTTGTGTTGACTATTTTCAGCAAAGTGATTTATTCCTTCTTTAATATCTGTAAAGTCACTGTAGTGCAACATTACATTTCTATATATCAGATATTTTATATATATATATATATATATTCAGTATATATGAGGGGAGAAAAACACACCCAAAAAGTGTACTGAAGTGGAATAAAAAAAAATGTTTGTGTTTTTTCCAGGAAGTGACAAACTAAAAATTAAAATGAGAATATCTCTGAAACCTTTTTTTAGATCTAGTATCACATTGGTCTCTATAACACTAAAGGGCAGGTACAAAAATGACCTGAAACACCAATTATCAGAAACCATAATCTAGCTGCCGAGAGAAGTGTACACACACACACACACACACACGCACACATTGTGTACCGTCCTTCAACTGAAAGGTTTTACAGTTACAGCTGGCTCTACTATAACTGATCACACTCGATGGCACACTGACATTGTTGAATGTATACGCCCCCATGTTTTTGATCAAATCAAAGTGCACCGCTGCACCTGCAGAGTGGAGTGGACTGAGCAGACGGCTGGCTATGCTCAGACGTGTGTGTTATGGCTTGAGAGTGCGTGAAAGAGTATGACATGCTATAACTTAATCACCTTCTCTGTACAGGATCTGAACAGCATGTTGAGATCTGTCACACACACACACACACACACACACACACACACACACACACACACACACACATGGTGAGGGGAGATGAGGTGATATCTGAAACCCTGTCGCCTGCCTGCTGTCAGCAGCTCTGGGAGCTCATTGTCTGACCAAACCAAGCCAAACATCTGTTGCTCTTAACCCCCCAGTGACTACTTAATGGTGTGTGTGCATGTGTATATATATACTCTTGTCTGTGTGTGAGTGTGTGTGCTTGTTTTTTGGTGGGAGGGGACAGATGAAGGCTGTGTGTAAGATGAAACCACCCATATCATAAAACACATTTAGGTTATCCTTCTGTTCGGTGCAGAGATTACAAACACCAAAACTGAAAATGAATGAAATTAACATGAAAACATGGATAAATTTTCTGAATAATAATATTATTTTTCCATTTTATTTCACAATTGGCCTAGATTTATTTTACGGATTTGTCACTTCTCCCTTCAGCATGAAGATATCCAGAGTCTGAGATCACTAGAGAAAATTCTGTTTTGCATCCTTTAATTTCTCATTTAATACAACAATTTTCACTACAAAGTGAAAAGTACAATCGTTTAATTATATACATGGATTGCAGAGTTTCTTAGCATGAACTCCACACGTTTGTGCAAATCCATTTCACATCAAATCTATGAATGTCGTCTGAACACATGCGTCAACAGAATAGATCAGACATGGAGACAATCTGACCTTTTGTACAAAGCAGTGAACATGATCACTATCATGCATTTCCTTATATTTAAATAGCGACCTAAAAATACACATGCTTACAGTTTTTAAAATGGAAAATACAAAATGAAATACACAGATCAGCCATAACATTATGAGCAGTGCCAGGTGAAGTGAATAACACTGATGATCTCCTCATCATGGCACCTGTTAGTGGGTGGGATATATTAGGCAGCAAGTGAACATTTTGTCCTCAAAGTTGATGTGTTAGAAGCAGGAAAAATGGACAAGCGTAAGGACTGGAGTGAGTTTGACAAAGACCAAATTGTGATGGCTAGACGACTGGATCAGAGCATCTCCAAAACTGCAGCTCTTGTGGGGTGTTCCCGGTCTGCAGTGGTCAGTATCTATCAAAATTGGTGCAAGGAAGGAACAGTGGTGAACCTGCGACAGGGTCATGGGCGGCCAAGGCTCATTGATGCACGTGGGGAGTAAAGGCTTGCACATGTGGTCCGATCCAACAGACGAGCTACTGTTGCTCAAATTGCTGAAGAAGTTAATGCTGGTTCTGACAGAAAGGTGTCAGAATACACAGTGCATCGCAGTTTGTTGCGTATTGGGCTGCATAGCCGCAGACCAGTCAGGGTGCGCAGAGGGTCATAATGTTATGCCTGGTTGGTATACATCTATAAATCTATAAATCCATTGTGATGTTCCTGCTGATGTTTTTGTGTATGTACTGTGAATATAAATACTGTCATAGACAGAGCTTTTGTACAAAAAGCTGAATGTACAAACACACACACACACACACACACACACACACACACACACACACACACACTGCACCAGTCTGTTTCTCGTTGCCTCTACATCACTGGTGAGACAGAAAACAGACAGCATTACATCATTGAAAGTTTCTAGAACAAACACAAAGAAATGGCTATGGGGAGGAATACACACTGTTATCGTAACAACAAGAGAGAAAAATAGACAGACAGACAAACAGACAGGGACTCAGAGAGAGAGAGAGAGAGAGAGAGAGAGAGAGAGAGAGAGAGAGAGCGAGAGAGAGAGAGAGAGAGGGAGAAAGGGTGGGAGATATGAGAAAGGGTAAAGAGAAAATAAAGGAGAGACAGCTTTCACTAAGTTGCTGAAAAATATTCACACAGGGAGAGGAGGACTCCAGGGCCTGCAAACCAATTACTGCAACACACACACACACACACACACACACACACTGATTGAACTCCACTATAATGTTTCTCTACTCAAGTGCTTAGAGCACGCTCTATGCAAACCATAAACCACAAACATACACACAGACACACACACATCAATAATCCACAGAATCTGGAATGCACCCCAAATTATGACCAAATCTAACAAGACAAGATGTTCTTGAGAGGTAGAAGCACATATGGCACAAACAGCGTGATCAATATCAAACCTGACTACCTACAGCACTAATACACAGCCACAAACAGATCTCACACACACACACACACACACACACACACACACGCTTCAATAAAAGCATAAACAGGGATAAATGGTCAGCATATTGCAGATGGGATGCTACTAGAACAGAAGGATTTTATTCTTCTAGAATAATTCACAGAGTTCAGGTGTATGTTAGAGCTGAAAGTCTGAAACGTTCTTCATGGCTTCTCAGAGGCTACAAGTTTCCATGGAGATATTTGGAGATATCAATGCAGGTTCGACCCAGCAGGTTAACTGTAAAGATGGAGTTGGCATAGTTAAGCTGTATTTACAAAGTCTACAAAAAATGTAGCTCAACTAGATGAAAGAAAAAGCTCATAATAAATTCATTATCCAATCCACTGTGCAAGTGAAAACTGTACTATTCCACTCAAGCTCATGTGTTGGTTGCCCAGAAACCTCACTGAACTGGTTGAAAATGGTAGCTAACATAAAATCATTAAAGCATGGTGATCCATCCATCCATCCATTCTCTACACCACTTATCCTACTGAGTCACTGTGAACCGGGAGGCTGTCCCAAGATATGGCAGAGTACACCCTGGACAGGAAGCCAGTCTATCACAGGGAACAATCACACACACGTCAGATGAGATGCCAATCAGTCCATAATACATGTCTTTGATAGGTTCAGGTGGTTAAGGCTCTGGGTTGTTGACCAGAAGGTCTGGCTTTAAGCCCCAGTACTGTCACGCTGCCACTGTTGGGCAACTGAGCAAGGCCCTTAACCCTCTCCGCTCCAGAGGCGCTGTATCATAGCTGCCCCTGTGCTATGACTCCTCAACGTCCTCAACTGGGATATGTGAAGAAAAGAATTCCACTGTGCTGTAATGTATGTGTGGTGATAATAAAGGCTTCTGCTTTGAGCTGGGGGAGGAAACCAGAATACACAGAGGAAGGCACAGGGAGAACACGCAATATTCACACGGTGGGAATTGAACCCCCAATGCTAAAGGTGTGAGGCAGACATGCTAACCAGCAGCCTTTACTCTTGACAGGAACAGTGGTGAACTGGCGAGAGGGTCATCGGTGGCCAAGGCTCACTGATGCACGTGGGGAGCGAAGGCTGGCCTGTGTGAACCGATCCAGCAGACGAGCTAATGTTGCTCAAATTGCTGAAGAAGTTAATGCTGGTTCTGATAGAAAGGTGTCAGAATACACAGTGCATGACAGGTCGGGGCTGTTCTGGCAGCGAAAGGGGGACCAACACAATATTTACTTTCCTTGTTTGTATAAAACAAACCCTTCAATTTATTTGCAAATTTTAAATGAAAATAAAAATCCTATATTTTCAGTGTGGTCTCACACTTTTCTACTCCACTGACTGTTACATGTTACATTTTTTTATGTAAAAATCCATAAACCCTATTGAAAATTTCAAACCAATACGAAGTAAAAACACAGGCTTCTTAACTTGAGACACCTCCGACACCTTGCACTGCCTCCACATTGCACTTTGACCTCCCCTCAAAAAACCACCAAGATAAACAAGCAACACTTCACTGAGGAACGAGCAAGTCAGACACATGGTACAGATGTGAGAAGTCACACAAGCAAGTTCTTGCAAAATGTAGCGCTGCATTTGACTCAGCTCATAAGCGTGAGTAATTCGACAGTCAGAATGACGCCATTTTCCGACAAAAAAATTCGAAAGAAAATGGACGTCTCCATGTTCGGACATGTACTGTATTTAGTGTATTTATTATTTTCAATGAAGTGTATGTTAATTGCTAAAAAAACCAAAAAAACACTTATATATAGAGCATAACTGCTGATGCGCTAAGCAACCATGCAGGTTTGATATCAGACCGTAAACAGGGAAGGAACTGGGAGTTGAGAAGACTAGCCCAAGTTGCGGAGTTTCTTTGGCTTTTAATAGTTGGAGGAGAACAGCAATTTTTTAGTGCTGCTTCATAAAATAAGACGGGCCTCGGGGGAATGAAATTCTTGATGTGGTGGCTTTTCATATTGTAAAAAGGGCTCTTTTGAGAAAGAAGTGTTTATTAAGATGTGCAAAACAGCACTGTCTATAGCAAACAATGCATCCTCTTTTTTTTTTCTCTTAAATACCCTTAAATAAAGCATGCTTTATTTAAAAGCAACATTGCTATAGATGATGCTGCTACTAGTTCAGCATAACACTGAGAAAAGCTGTACCTGCCCTCTTCCACATACATGGTTAGTGCTGCTGTGATTGGCAGGAGAGAGTCTCACCCCTCCTGCTCTGAGAGCATGGTCAGTTTCGCGCTCTTGACTCTCTTGCCTCGTGGCTGCAGATGGCTGTGGCATTGTCAGGATGGACAATGGAAGAACCCGTGATCTCCTGACAATACGGTGAATGCTTTTCTGTTTCTCCTCTCTCTAGCATTCTTTACTTGTTTAACTGCAAGGTGAATATGTGTTGTGCCAGCAGGAATGTTATATGGCCGCTTTAGGTGGCACTTTACGTTGCTTGATTTGGACAGTGTTTCCACACGACTGCATGTTGTATATTATGAGGTAAGATTTGACTTTATAGTCATTGTATACAGCACAACAAAATTCCGAGTGGCATTTTTCAGACAGCAACAAAGACATCTCAATTTAATTTTGTCTGTAAAGCACTTTTAACAGTGGACACTGTCACAAAACTGGTTTGCGGGAATATTAAATAAATCAGAATAAAAATGACAAGGTTGAAATTTAAAATGATATTTAATCCTAATGAGCAAGCCAGAGGCAATGATGGCAAGGAAAAACTCCCTGAGATGATATGAGGAAGAAACCATGAGAGAACAAACACAAAAGGGGATAGAAAGGATATTATATAGATATTATATATATATATATATATATATATATATATATATATATATATATATATATATATTATTAAATAGATCCAAGTGGAATTGAGTAGCCAGGAGCTTTTGAGCAACTTATAAGTATCAGCATAATTTCAGAATTCATTAGAGATTTAACATAAATTCCGTCCTACTGAAGCCTTCAAATGTTCGATGACGGAGACCCGAGTGCAAAACCGACCAGCAGTTCAAAGAAACTTTCATGATCTCCAATTGTTTCAGTCCACAGCAGCCCCATGTGTATCCAGTAATGTAAACACTCATAAAAGGAAGATGTTAAAAAAGAAAGAATTAATAATAAATAAAGAGACTACACTGTAAAATATTGCACATAAGTGCCTAGATTACTGAACTGTGTATAGAGATCACACTGAGATGTAAAACTGTACATAACATAAACCATTAGATTAATACTGCATATAAGTGACAAAGTGTTGTGTATACAAAGTGTACTGAAGGTGTGCAAACTGATTAATCTGCCTAGTAACAGCAGATGTGGCAGGAACCGCTGGACAGTTCCCTGCCAGGCCTGGAGGTGGTGCTGGCAGGTGACTCTATGAAGCCTGCTTGTTTGTGTGTATTTTGTGCCACGCCCTCCCTATTGTTCTCTCTCCTTGTTGTCACCTGTTCCCCATTAACCTTGATGCGTTGCCCTATAAATAGGGATCCCTGTGTTCCTGTCTTTGTCGGTCATTGTTCTATGTTTCATGTTCTAGGTTTTGTATGTTAGGTTTTGCTTATTAGTGTAATGTCTAATGTGTGTGAACCGCGGAGGTCCGGGTTCGAGCCCCGCATATGGCGGGGTGCCCAGACATTACAAGATGTGTGTGGTGCAGCAGGTCACTCAAGGGATTTTTCGTCCTCTGGATGTTAAATGCTGGTGACTGCAAGTCTGACCAGCGTACATGCCCACTGGGTGACTATGAATGAAAGAGTCCAGACGTGTAATCTTCATGTCCAGCGCTGCTGAGTTTCCACTGAGTTCCAAAATGAAACAATGTCATGATCAGTGCAACAATGCTGCAGGCAAACTGGCAACCCCTCCTCAAACAGAGTACAAGCTCCTGCCAATTCTCTTCCCTTATCGTATGTCACTTCTGACCAATCACATCAAGTTTCTCTTTTCAGGAGCGATTTTTCCAGACACGTCCCCACCCCCGACTCCTCT
>JAUCMX010000007.1:9141384-9151384 GCA_033459395.1 Hemibagrus guttatus
TACTTCCCTGACTCATTTAAAGACCTTCATTAATAGAGTGTAAGAGAATTTGCTTTATGCTGTCATTAAGATCGAGACTGGGGTGAAAATCAGTATAACCCTGTGTGTGTGTGTGCATCCAGCTCTCTCTCCTTCTGTCTTACATACATTCATCCTCAAGCATTGCTCCTGCCCATCATGGAGGCATCCAACACACACACACACGCCTAAAGGCACGCAAGACTCAGCTCGGTGGCTCGCTCTTGTCACCCTCCTTCTTTCTTTTGCTCTATCTCTTTTTATCCTCCTGCTCTCTCTCTCTCTCTCTCTCTCTCTCTCTCTCTCTCTCTCAGGGTTTCTCATTCTCATTTCTGCCTTAACCACTTAAATGCCAGCCTTGTGACAGTTCACTAGAGTGTAGTATGATGTTGCTAGGGTACACTGGAGTTTAACTCTAGTACATCATACTGCACTTTTGGGGTCCAAATGTAAATTGGTGTAAATTGTGTCTTTCTAATTTTTAAGTTGTTCCATTTAGGGGTTAAAAGTCTATGGTCGGTACTCTCTAGTCTCCGGGATTTCAATTTAACCTGGGCCTGAATTCTTGGAGAGCAAACACTGTTCACCACCTGAATACCTCAGTGAATTAATAATGCATTTAAAACAGGTATCAGTGTTCAGTGGGAGGTTATTACACTGCATTGATTCTGGTTCTTGCTGTATACCCCACACACAGTAAATAGAGAGGAGAATGCTCCACAATGTCTGTATTTCTATATTTATTCGCACAAGATTAAAACACAATAAGATTCAAAAGCATCTGGTTGGATCTGAGATGCTTTCCTGCTCAGTATGGTTGTACAGAGCGGTTATTTAGGTTACTGTAACCTTCCTGTCAGTTTGAACTAATCTGGACGTTCTCCTCTGACCTCCTTCATCAACAAGAAGCTTCTGACCTGCTACTCAGTTGATGTTTCTTGATTCTGCACCATATTAGCTGTCAACTTTGCAACAAGTCTAGAATCTGAAACGACTGATCCAGCCTTGCCACATTAAGAGATCAGACGTTTTCCTCATTCAGATGTTTGGTGTGAACAAGGTCTCACATGCGTGAAATTGATGTATTTATGTATTGCCCTGCTGCCAATGTGACTGGCTGTTTGGATAGCTGCCTGAATGAATGGGTGAACAAGTGCATCTGTTAAAGTGTCTGGTGAGTGACTCCATTAACATACAGTCAGATTTAGGTTATTTCAGTCATCACAGAATCCATGGAAATACACTATATTGCCAAAAGTTTTGGGACATCTGCCTTTACATACACATGAATGTAATATGGAGTCGGTCCGCCCAACTCTTCTGGGAAGGCTTTTCACAAGGTTTAGGAGTGTGTTTATGAGAATTTTTGACCATTCCTCTAGAGGTGCATTTGTGAGGTCAGGCACTGATGTTGGATGGGAAGGTCAGTCTCTGCTCTAATTCATCCCAAAGGTGTTCTTGAGGTCAGGACTCTGAAGTTCCTCAACACCCGACTCGCTCATCCATGTCTTTTTGGACCTTGCTTTGTGCACTGGTGTACAGTCATGTTGGAACAGGAAGGGGTCATCCCCAAACTGTTCCCACAAAGTTGGGAGCGTGAAATTGTCCAAAATGTCTTGGTATGCTGAAGCATTAAGAGTTCCTTTCACTAAGGAGCCAAGTCCAACCCCTGAAAAAACAACACCTGAATTCAATGTTTTGGAGGGGTGTCCCAAAACGTCTGGCAATATAGTGTATAAAAACAATGACATTTCATAGTGATGATAGTGATTTTCACCACTGTTCGCAAACTATGGCTTTCTTTAGCACCTAAAAATCCACAACCTATTATACAAACTACAATTACAGTTTATTTCATTTTGTTGGTCACGACTAAAACTGGTGTGGTTCGTGACAAACTGCATTTTGTTGCTTATCAGTCAATTATCTAACAGAAGCTGCTGTTTTGTGGTTCGGTAGTGGGGAGATAGTGGATTCACTGAAACAACAGATAAATGACACGGAGTTGGGGAAATAATGCATGGATCTCTAGAATTCCAACATATGCTCTAAAAAATTCCACCGCTAAATTGGGTGTAGATGGTATTTGTGTCTACGTATGCATTTTGACCCGCAAAGCGTATAGTAATCTTCTTTACAATTCACCACGGTGGTGACACTTAGTCGATAATATGGATCGGCTGATAATCGATATTGCGGCACTCCCGCTTGCAGCAGCAAATCCTAACAAGATCTTCAAGATCGAACAAGGTTACAACTTACACTAGCACTACTGCGAGGACGTGTTTCTCTGTCGGATTCGTGTGTCCTCGGATCACTCAGCATTATCGGCGCTAATACCACAGCACTCGAGCTGAAGGTGTGGATTCGTTTCTACAGTAATTCCGGCTGTAACAGGTTTAAACTGCATTTATATTAATGCAAATGTTTTATTACACAACAGATCTCCTATAATACTTTTTACGTAGCCGGTCTGATAAGTTTGATAACATTGAGTATGTTCGTTAGTGTTATTAGAAAAAGACTATTTAAGTTGAGGTCAGTACATGCAGCTGTGTGTTCAGTACCCAGCCCTCATCAATAAATGACACAATGTTGATGTGTGAGAAGACGAGCACACCTTACTCCTCCGTCATATCACTGAGAATTGTAAGTACAGGTAGCGTGTCGGCCCTGTTGAGCCAAAGCAAGACTGTTTAAACATCCAGCATCCTCAGTGGACAAATCACAGACACACACACACACACACACACACCACATGCAGCTATAAGCAACCCGTCTCACAGCATTAGGCCAAAGAGATGTTAAAAATGGGTCACACACACATACACATGCACACACACTCGCACGTGCGCACACACACTGCTGCACTGTGGCTTCTAAAAAAAGGAAGGCTAAAAAAACTAGGGATGTTATTTTTAGATGATAGAATGATTCATCCCTCTATCCTGTTTTTCATTAGGAATATGAAAATCACTGGTGGACAACTCTCTGAAGACTAACCTCAGCCTCTCACTGTCATCCACTGTCACCTTAAAAGTTATAACCAACCAAAAAAAATATCTACACTGCCAATCAAGTTTTTGCATACAGTATACCTGTTGCACACGTATCATTTGTCTGATTAGTTGATACAAATACCGTCTAATATTAACAATGAGACTATTCTAATCTTACAGTAACTAGTCACTGAACAACTGCACTTGCCTTCATGTTCATGACAGGATGCACAACTGAAACTAACGTTAATTTACTAAGCCTGACCCATCACAAAAACTGTTTAAAAGCAGTAAAAATGGTCAACTACAGAAGTGTAAAAAAGTTTGGGATGAAGATTATAGCAGGATTTTATTCAGTGAATGCTCCTGTCATGGACAGGTAAACAGTGTGGAGAGCATTACTGCAGCTATGATGCCATTTGATGATTAACTGGTTATAATGAAAAGGTTGAAGTGTAAAGAATAAGATAGCTACTTCATATAAAAGTGCAATTAAACTGTGTCTTGCAGTCACAGTTCTTCACTGTGTATAGGAAAATCTGATGTATGTGTTTTTGACGTATGTCCTAGAACCACTGTAGCCAGATATGTGTGTGACAAAAGCAGCCAGATGTGTAAGCTGAACAGCTCTTTCACCAAGGTCCTACAATGAATTCGTATTATAAGAGTAGTTTTAAAACGTTTGCAGAAGGGTCACAAGGTAAACCCATTCCTAGGCAACAGTGCCAGCAAAGCTCAGAGCAACACGCCTGCCATTCATTTACACCCAGCGATAAAATTCTGCACAAAACCGACCGCAACTAAGTGCCCAAAGTTTAAGTACATCGAATGAAATATGTAATCAACCACATTTCTCTTGTTCTGAGATGCTTTTCAGTTCACCATGGTTGTAAAGAGTGGTTATTACAGTTACTTTAACCTTCCTGTCAGCTCAAATCGGTCTGGTCATTCTCCTGTGACCTCTTCAATCAACAAGCTGTTTCTGCCTGAAGAACTGCTGCTTACTGAATGGTTTTTCACCATTCTGGGTAAAACTCTAGAGACTGTTGTGTGGGAAAGTCAGCAGTTTCTGAAATACATCAACAAGCATACCCTGGTTAAAGCCACAGACATGATCATTATTATTAACTGACCTTATGACCTGTATCTGCAAGATTTTATACACTGCACTGCTACCACATGACTAGCTGACTGCTAGAATGAGCAGGTGTACAGGTCTTTTCCAATAAAGTGGTCATTATCTGTATATAACTTAGAATAATTTATGTATTTTTAAGTTATATAACTTATACTAATTTGTAAATTATTTTGCTTCTGTTTACTGACGTCTGCTGGACGTTTGGTGGCCGTGTGTGGCGTGTACTTTAGTGCCATGTCAGGGTCAATCATAATAATGAATCTCGTTAAGATAACACTAGACTCATTGGTCAAGTAGCAGCATCTCTGGTTTCATCAAGTGGACTAATGTTTTCTCCCATAACTCATAGTGGTCACATTTCCTGGATTAGAGGCCTGAGTTCTTCCCATAGTGTCCAATGAGAATCAATACCACCACATACTATTCACCTGACATGTTTTTTTACCCATGGTCCATTGCATGATGGCCACAGAATGGACCTGAGTCTTTACAATAGGAATATGTGAGATGAATAGAACCGTTTCATTTACAGTAAGAGAATGAATAAAAGCTTTCATTTTTACAACCTTGTAATTCGGCCTGCATTATTGGGTCCATCAGCAGTGTTCAGTCAAGCAAGGCTCAACTGGGGACACACAGGTTTGAAAGAGAGCCAAATAAAATACCTTATTAGTTTAAAAAAATATTTTTCTAAAATGAGTAAGCCAGCTGAGGTTAGTTAATGTGTGTTCAAAAACTTTCTAAAGATCCTGTATGCTTTCTAATTTATTTAAAACTAATATAGCAGAGGATGGATTCCTGTTCGGTTTGTACAGGTTTGCAATTGCTTTGTAACCCACTAATCTTCTCTGCTGCTCTTGACACAATTCCACTATCAGACTGGGAATCGAGAGCTCCAGTTCTCCATAACAACCTGGGATCATGAGCATCGAGCACATTTCACACTGCAACTCCAACCAAAAGCTTCCAACAACTTCCAACAACAGTTTAACTATAATTCTATATCTAGTTTGATTTATTTACAGTGCATGGCAGAATTATTGGCACCCTTCATGAAAAATACAGTCATCTTCTGTAAGTGCTTATAAGCGCTGGTTAGGGTTGAGGAGGATTTAACACTTATACTGGAAACACTGGGTGTGAAGTGGAAGAACACTCTAATTTGAACAACACCACAGGACACCGTACACACACATTTACACACTCACTCACACGTACAGGCAATTTAGAGTCAACAATCTAGTTCCTGCCATGTTTTTTGGAGGTTGGAGGAAATCAGAGAACCTGAAAGAAGGGTATTTGTCACCATACTGGCAAATCATACTGCTTTTTGCTTACAATCATTACCAGGCGTGTACATAACTCTGTCTGTCCTCGGTGATAGATGCCGAGGGCATTTTATATACATGAACCTTCATATAGGTTTGAATGAGTGACTAAGAGCAAAACTGTCTGAGTGTGTCCATAATTTGCCATGTATGTATTTGAGAGAACATATTATGTAACTGCAGAAGAAACTAGTTTCTCTCCTTGTTCGAAGTGGAAAGTTCAGTCAGCACATCCAGCGTTTACTCCATAGACATCCAAAGTCGGGTTATATCTATACTTATTAACTCTGTGTAAGTATGCTCACATAGAGCCAGTGATATAATGCAAAGTGCTTAAAAGAAAACTTTCCTTTGTTAATAATTAATGTTTAACATTAGTTTAATGTCTGGTGGAGAGAGAGAGAGAGAGAGAGAGAGAGAGAGAAATGGGGAGCCTCCATGCTTAAGGAAGGCTGTCCACTACAGTTTGGACTGGTGAGGGTTTATGCTCAATCAGCCACAAGAACTCAAAAAAGGATGTCGGCTGAGGAGTCCTTGCATGCAATCGGAAAAAGTGTGTAGCTAGCTTATGGTCAAGGCTGTGTGCAGGACATTTGCCTTCTCGCAACCCAGGTCTTTATGGAGCTTGCATTGTGCACAGGGGCATTGTCATGCAGGAGCAGGTTTGGGCTAGGCCACTTAAGTGTGATCTATACTTGCTCTTCAGTACGCATATATATATATATATATATATGCAAAATGGCCGAAGCCTGTCCACGTGCTGCAATACAAACGCAAACAGTGGAGGCAGTACCACGATATGTCCCAGTGACTCTGTGTCCCTAATTGATTTAACATTTAAACATTGTCCCAAACTGCATACTTGTATACTATTCTAAATAGTTAATGAGTATTAACACTAACAGTTTTTCTATTAGAAGTTGCTTTCGGCTGCTCCCTGTTCGGGGTCGCCACAGCGGACCAATTGGTCCGCACAACAACTTGGCAAATGTTTTACGCCGGATGCCCTTCCTGACGCAACCCTCCCATTTGTCCGGGCTTGGGACCGGCACTGCATCCAGTGGCTGGGGTTGGGGCATTGGCTGGAATCGAACCCGGGCCTTTCGCATGATAGGCGAGTAACCTACCACTGAGCCACCAATGCCCCCTAACAGTTTTTCTATTACAGTGTGAAAATTTAAAAAACTCTTAAACCAACTAAAAGTCTGCTTTGACTACCACTGGTCTGGAATTTATAGCTTAGTAGATACTTTTAAAATGTAAGGTGATAGTTTTCAATTTAAAACACAGCAATCACAAGAAACTGAGAACCGGAGCTTGACAGTCTGTTCAACATTTCTGTGCATGAAAGGTCACCTGTAATGTCACACCAATCCTCCAGCTGTACAAAAGGTATGAATACGAGTATGTGAACGGTAGCTGCTGTTTGCCTATGTACATGCAATGAAAGTGAAGCATACAAAGACATCCTATACAATTTTGTGCTTCCGACTCAACATAGTGTGACAACACTATGGGAAAGAACCGCATACGACTGTGATCAGGTTTTCACCTACTGGTGGATACGGATAGTTCTGCTTGTGGAGGAGTAACTGTACCATAGCTAACTGTTTGGTAGAAAAACTGCTTTCAAACAGAGAGGAGAATGCAGGCCTGGTGATCGTTTGCTTGTCCTCACTGTTACCTTCCTTCCTCTAACAATTTCCTTCCTTTTCACGTTTAAAAAAAAGACCTATTCAGTAGCTCATTTCTACCCAATCAGCAACTCTGGCAAACAGCATTTCGATTTGGGTGGAAGCCTGTACCAACTCTCTCTCTCACACACACTCACACACACTCACACACACACACACACACACACACA
The DNA here is from genome assembly GCA_033459395.1 of Hemibagrus guttatus. Taxonomy (NCBI): domain Eukaryota; kingdom Metazoa; phylum Chordata; class Actinopteri; order Siluriformes; family Bagridae; genus Hemibagrus; species Hemibagrus guttatus. Next base: position 9,148,732 of record JAUCMX010000007.1, read on the forward strand.
CACACACACACACACACACACACACACACACACACACACACACACATCAGAGGCCTGTAGCCAGTTAATGCCTGGAGCCTGGGTGAATACTGGTCATTAAGACAGACTACTAGAAAAACAGCCTGCAATGCAGTGTGTCTCTCTCTCTGTCTCTCTCTCTCTCTCTCTCTTACACACACACACACAATGCCGAGTGCCACGCTTCCCCCTGCTGCTTCCTGAGAAAGACTCTTTTGTTTTGGGAGCATCTGGACCTGACCTCTACCGTTTGTGCCACAATACCCCCCCCCCCTTCCCCTCCTCTCGTCATCTCCTCTCTCTCTGCCTCTCTCTCTTATCCCTCATTTCCAAACAGCTCTGCACTCCTTTTCCAAAGCTTGCTAGCTTCCCCTCTTCTTTGCAGATGGGAAATGTTTTCTCTCCTTCTCTCTGCCTGCAGCCGGCTGCTTCATCATGTGAAAAGAGGCTCTGTGTACCACTGGGCCCTCCACAAAGCCAGGAGATGAATTAGAGAAATGTGTGTGTGTGTGTGTGTGTGTGTGTGTGTGTGTGTGTGTGTGTGTGTGTGTGTGTGTGTGTGTGTGTGTGTGTGTGTGTGTGTGTGTGTGTGTGTGTGAGTGAGAGAGAGAGAGAGAGAGAGAGAGAGAGAGAGAGAGAGAGAGCATACTGGCCATCTGTCCTTTATGAGCTGGACATGTCTGATATTCTTTGGTCCCCTTATCCTACATTCCTCCCTCAGGCCCGCCCACACGTCTGCAACGTCGCCCTTTTCTTCATCCAGATCAGTTTCATCATCGAAACACAATGAAGATAAAATGAAGTATCTTTACTTAGAAAAGCCAGCAATCACAAAATAGATGCTGACCATGGAAAATCTAATCACACACAAACAAGAGCGTGTAAACACATTGATTTTCAACTGGGGATGAGCGATATTATGCTACAATCTCAATATTATCTCAGAATAACAAAGTTACATCATAATATAACACATAACACACAGTTCCACATGTATATTTGGAGCAAAACTGCTCTCAGGATAGGAGGAATAGCATACTCTTTCTCTCCTCTTTCAATCACAGCTACACTAGCCAATACTGAGAGTCTTGTGCATATGGAAGAGGGCAGATAGCACTTTTCTCCAAGAGTGTTACACTGCCCTGTGTAACTGCATGAGCAGCAGTTCAAATGAGTGCATTTAGCTGGCTTTAACACACCTCGGAGGAAGCATGTTAGCCTTCACCCACCCCAGTTCATAGCTGGCTGGTATTGGCCAAGACCAAATTTGGGGGATAATGGGAGGAACTATCATGGATTATGTCTTATTATATACATATATATCATGCACTGTATTTTATTACCACTATATGATATATCATTTTGTTCACCCATAATAGAATCTAGGCCTCGTCATTTCCCATCCAGTCAGAAAAGCATAAATTCTGGGTACTGTAGTAATATAGGAGTGCAGTATTCTGTAGGAGAAGGTACAGAGATTTTCTTAATTTGTAAAATATTTCTAATCAATATTTATTCACTCAGTATTGGAGGTGTGAACGTGTTTAAATTACATTGGTGCCGAGCGCTACATACAAAAAAGCATCAAGTGAGCTCTTTATGTTGATATACATCCTAGTGATGTGTTTTGTCCAAAGCAACCTGTGTTTTCTTCACTGCCAAAGCATAAAACACCAGTTTGTAGTGTGTCTGTTTTTTTATTATTTGAGTAGCTTTGACTAGATTATTATGCAATATACAATAACACTGCAACTGAAAACGATGGTCAACAAAAACCACAGAGAACAAGTGAGCTTAAGTTACTAGTCTTTCTTTTTCTGTCCAAACAATATAAAAATGTATAGAAAATCTATCATGGATCATACTGGTTTCCAGGTTATACAAATAGCACAGACACTGTGATTGGATGGATGTTCTTGATCCGCTTAAAAAAGCCACAGTATCGAATTCTATGTGTCATGTTTAAAGACTAAAATCAAAGACTCTTCAACTGTAAAAATATTGAATTATTCATAATCATATACTGTTACATGTTGGGACAATATTTATGTACAATATTTATATACTGTTACCTGTTGGGACATCCATTATTCTGTAGAATTCAGATGTTCTAAATTGATTTTAAGCTCCAGTGCTACCATCACCACTGGACATTAGCAATCTCATGTAAAAAAAAAAAAAAAAAAAAAAGTAAAGAGCAGTCCAATGTCTAAATTCACCCACCCCAAAATGCTAACATCCTTAATGGTGAAGAAAAGCTAGCAGTAATTAGTGAGCATGATCTCTTTTACGTAAAAAAGCAAACTGACCAATCAATTTTTGCCATTATTGAATGTATTATTGCCCTAAAGCAAATGTTCTCAGGCCTTCCCAGTCATTGTGTCCATTCACACACACACACACACACACACACACACACACACACACACACACACACACACACACACACGAGTAATGTGTAAACTGGCATCAGCTGGCATTCTAAGCACACTCTGTTCTATTCTGTGATTCAGTTGTTCACCACACTGATGCAGCCCAAATCAGCAGATTTGCCGCCACCAAAAAAAAAAAAAAAACCCCCGAAGTGTTTTAAATAATCCCAGATTTGCCTGCAAGCTCAACACAACACAACGAA
>JAUCMX010000007.1:9776384-9843884 GCA_033459395.1 Hemibagrus guttatus
TGTCATTAAATGCACTTGCATTAGACAATATAATACCCCAGATATATAGCTAGAGCTTGTTGATATGTATCCAGTATCTTTGGCCTTATTGTATCTCTGAACGTAGAGTCAAGTCTATAATTAATGGCACCCTTTATAAAAATGAGCAATTGTATGTGCATGTGTATAATGTGCAATGATATAAAATGAGAAATTATTATTATTATTCATCCATCCCATCCTTTCTCTACACTGCTTATCCTACTGGGTCACAGGGAGCCCGGAGTCTAGCCCAGGAGACTCGGGGCACAAGGCAGGGACAGGATGCCATTCTATTGCAGGGCACAATCACACTCACGCACACTATGGACAATATAGATATGCCAATCAAGCCTAAACCCATTCTTTGGACTAGGGTAGGAGATCATAGAACCAGGGGGGTGGGGTGGGTGTGGTTGTGGGCGGGTGGTCCCTTTAAGGCATGGGGAGAACTTTATGGGGAAATCTCCACACACACATTGTGGAACACACATTGAACACCCCTAACACCCCTAACCCTGGAGGTGTGAGGCAGACATGCTAACCACCAAGCTCCCCATTCTTCTTCTTCTTCTTCTTCTTCTTCTTCTTCTTCTTATCAATATTATTATAGCAGTAAACCTAACGCCTTAATGTTTGTCATGGTTGGAGAAACTTATTGGACTCTTAGATCTGTGCTTTTGAACTCCTAAAACAAAACCACAGAGTTTAAAAGCTGGAGGCAGATATGGTTACTTGCCAAACACTGATGCTATATGGCATGACTATTTCTCAGCTGATTTGGATGCATGCTTGATGCCAGTGATTTATTGAAAGATTTCTTTATGGTGCTGTCTTCATTTTCTAGCCAAACACAATCGGGTATCCTTGTATATGGTCTCCTTCAGAAAGATATGCACAGATACATGCTTTGATTTTATCTACAATGCACAGTTTCAGCTGTAGTTCCAGTGATCTCTATGAATTTCTAGTGACTTGGTGAAGGGCTTCTATCTCTATATCACTGACGAATTACTTCAAGGTGGTGTCTAATAGCTGATTTTGAAATGTAACAAGAATGGAATAAGGAAAGATCTCAAGAATGGAAGAAACTGTGCTGTTCTGAAAATGTAATCTTCAGGTTCTTTTTTTATTTTTATTTTTTACTTTACTATCCTCCTCGCTGTGTAGGTGGCCAAAATGCTACCATTTATTGGCAGATTTTATTAATTTTTTTACACTTTGCTCAGTATGTCTTCTTGTCCACATGATAATGCATGGCAAGGAGATTTTGCAAGCTCATAATTATACACCAGGGAATTTAGTGATATACATCAGTCAATTTCCCTGAGAGTCTTCAGTGGCATTAATATATTTCCTAGACTTCCAATGGAAAAATTCTATTATGTTTTATATTTTATTTGCATTCGCTTTAAGTCTTATTTAAATGCCTTCCCAAACAGATGATGATACTGATTGTAGTTAGAGGTAGTTTGTTTCCCTATTAGTTTGAATGGAAGATTTGATGCATTTTTTTATTTAACACACTCTTCTTGTCCATTTTCATTAAGGATGCCAATATCATTTCAATTTTTGACTGGACTGTGGCGAGACTGCATTATAGAGCACGTCTCTTCTCTCCTGTTCGACTTCTCCTTTAGGGAGGACAGTGTGTGGAATGAGTGATACAGTAGATGACAAAGCAGAAATCAAGTTTGTCCGTCTGAGAAGATATAGCAATAGTTTTGATAAACTCTATGAATGTACAAGATCCCTAAGTTATGTGTGTAGCTCTATCTTACAACTTTTTTAAGAGTTTGCCATGCAAGAGGCTTGGCTATGTAATATCCCTGGGTGAGGTATGAGAATTATTGCATCTCTCTCTCTCTCTCTCTCTCTCTCTCTCTCTCTCTCTCTCTCTCTCTCTCTCTCTCTCTCTGTCTCTCTCTCTACGCACCATAATAATCCTTTTCACGCTATGGCATTTTCCAGTAACTCTTTCTCCCCTTCCTTGTCTGTTTTCTCTTTCTCTATTCTTCTAGCCTCCTCTTCCCGCTTCTTTAGCTCCCGCTGGTATTTCGCCATGATGGTAGCGTAGGCACACCCGTACACAGCAGCAGCCAGCATCATGAGACACACAATTCCACACACAATGCCGGTGATGATCACTGTAGCTATGGCATGCCGCAGGTTGATGGGTCGTGCTTTCGGCTTGGGTTCGCACTCCGGTTCCTGATCAACCGGAGCATCCAGACTTGGGTATGGGACACCTCGAAGCAACCTCTGTTGTTTTTCCATGTGCTGGATGTTGGCAAACAAGTAGCTGTAGCTGGTGCTCATGCAGGTGTGGAAGAGCTCATAGGGTACGTGGCGGAGGTCACGGTCGCGCATAGAGTGCGGCTCGTGGCATGGAACGCCGTCCACCACACCACCTGCAGGAGATAGGAAGATAAGAATCAAAGCAGCACTGTGTGTTTTGGAAATAATTGTCCTTAATAATTCTGGTGATTAGTATTCATTATTTAAACCAAACATGTTCTAGGATGCACTGACAGATAGAGGTTAAGCTAACAGCTTTACCATGTAGACCAGTGTCTGTATCTATTATCTTCTCATACAATATACCAAACACAATGTACAAAAAGCCTTAAAACGAAGACACAAAGCCAACAACATCCCATTTTGTACTTGTTTTCTTGATTCACGCCTTGTGCTAAGTGGCAAAAATAGCTTTGAGGTGTAAATTTGTGTGTGTATGTTACAGCTGAGTCACTGCTTGCCATGTGTAGCTGGTTTAAATAATCATACACAATCTTAACAGCACAATTCGATATTCAACATGCCTTATTGGCTCACCACCACATTGCATGTGCAAATCAATGATTAATCAATAATTGTTCCCTTGAGCAGAAACAACACCATAAATTACCAGTGCAAAACAAGACAATACATCTGTTGTTGTCCTTCAGCTACTGCCTCTTCAGGGTCGCCAACATATTTGATTTTCAGCACAAGTTTTATGCCGGATGCCATGCCTCACACAACCATCCCATTTTATCCAGGTTTGGGACTGGCAAGAGGTTAACCCCTCTGTGTCTGGATCAGTTCCCTGCCTGGGAATCAAACCCAATTATGGAAGTGAGAGCACAGGATCCTGCTGCTGGACCACCAGGAAACAAGTCAATACTTCCATTCATGACAGGAAATTGGTATAAAATGGTGGACATGAAGCCTTTATTTTTATACCATTTATACATTACAGCACAACAAAATTCTTTTGTCACATATCCCAGCTTTGAATGTTGGGGTCAGAGATGCATCACCGATACAGCAGAGAGGGTAAAGGGCCTTGCTCAGGCACCCATCAGTGGCAGCTTGGCAGTGCTGGTGCTTGAACCCAAACCTTCTGAATCAACAACCCAGAGCCTTAACCACTTGATCTACCATCAACCCTACACAAATGTGCACGCATACAGTCAACACATTCTTTTTCCAACATCCTATGAAGCTTTTTGTGAGTAACTTCCATTCTCTCACCACCGTGACCCAGGTTCAATTCCTGGGCAGGTAACCAATCCAGCCATTGAGGTGTTAACTCTTAGTACCCAGATAAAAATGGGAGGGTTGCATGAGGAAGGGCATCTGACATAAAACCTGTGCCAAAAACAAATATGAAGATGGGATGGTTTCACCTCTTTGGAAATGCAGCCACAAACAGCACAAGTTGTTCCTAAGCTTCGTAATGCCATTTTAACATATTCCTGTTTGAGCAACAAATAGTATTCATTTTTACTGCACAAGAATCACAGCACCTACTGCTGTCAGAGAGAGCCAGTCAACCTACCTATAATTGTACCCATAATATTTTACAGCCAAGCCCCAGGAAAAAGGCGGATATAATTCAAACATCGTGAGAAGAGTCATAATATCTAGGTCATATATACAGTCATAATTTTAAAATGAAGAGAATGTGCAGAGAACTGGATATACTGACAACAAGTGACATAACTGTGAAGCAAAAACAAAGCAAAACAATATAGAATATAACATAATTCTCATCATTCTCTATCTTTGCTTTGTTTCTATTCTTTTAGGATGTGCTGTAATGGCATAATGAAATTTATGTAATTATTTAACGCTTCTTAATGCAGCCCGAGTACCAACAAGATCTTCGGTAACTGCACAGTCCCCATTCTATGTAGAAAAGTTCTGGAAATCTTTCATTTGTAATAGGATTACAGATTATATCTCCTAGCTCCATCTGGTCGTGTGCACACAGCCTCCTCTTTGCTCGATCGCTACAGTGCCGAGACAAGCCTTTTTTCCGTAATAGTTGCTGAAATGAACAGCAGCAGGCCCCTGATGCTCTGCTGATTGCGCTTGTCTGTTTTACTCATGCCAGGGTTTGCTTGATTTGCCTTGATCGGCTGCATCAGCCTTTTAACCTTTGTCATTCTTCTGTATTCGCCAGTAATTATGAAAAATTGACAGAAAAAAGTGAAAATGAAAAGAATTCAAAACAAAGATTAGACCGGCAAATCAGGAAGGGTAGATTTGAAGGAGGGTTGATTATTTGGAAGAATGTATCGAGGCAGTGATAATGAGATAAGGAATGAAAATTCCCTGCATGAATTCTGAAGAAAAGGGTGCAGTAAGAGTGTAAGTGTAGAAATTTTATGCATGAATCAATCTTTACAATTTACAGAATACTCTATATACAGTAGATACTATATTGTGGATGCGCACACACACGCGCACACACACACACACACACACACACACACACACACACACACACACACACACACACACACTGAAAGTGGGATTGAAGAAGGAATTGGGATAATGTGAAAGGGTAAAAACAAGGTGACAGATAGCATGATTGGGCCATGACCCCTAAACTCCACCAAGTTCCAGGAATAATTGCATCAGTCCCAAGCCAAAAGAGAGCAATTTTAAGCCCATCAAAAATAATGTGCTGCAATCTCAAAATCTCAAATAATGCCTCCGCTAGAAAGCCTGATTCTACCTACAGGAATGAAAGTTTGGTTCCGCGCCGACGCTGTAATCAAGTAAATAGCATCGAAAATGGAGCAATCTAGAAAAAACCTGTTTGTACGCTAATAAAAACAGTGATTGCGTCTCATGAGCAGCTGTTACTCAAGCGCTGTGCATGCAACTGGACTGATCCGGTCGGGATAAGTATGTAGAAAGTACACAGAAGAATGACCAGATTGTATTGAAATGTGCTTTTTGTCTTTACTGAAGCAGCGGTCAACTTCATTTAAGATAAAAAAAATAACAATAAATAATAATAGTAAGCTTTTTGCATGTGACTGCTACCAGCTGGGAATGATGAATTTTGGATACAAACATTTACCTTTAAAGATTGAAGTCAATACCTCCATTGAGAAATCAGGGCTGAGTTTCCCAAAAAACGCACAAAGTGTTAACTGAGTGAACTGTTACTGTTAACTGAGTGAAAGAGTGTGAAAGTGTGGGTGAGATTTTATCATTTTATGTTCTTTATGCTCCAAAGGTTACATCACTACAGAGCTACTGAATGCTTTATTCTGCCTGGTCAGAATGTGTGGATTCATTTTTTTAATACAGAAGTAGTTTCAGCTGCAAGGTGTTATATTATGTCTTTTTTTAACACACGCAAGTCTTCTGGAGGTTTTTATGGTTTCACGGTTAAATTTCCGGTGCATTTTATGATGCGGAATTAGCTTTACAAAAGGGAAAAAGAGATTTCGAGGGAATGACAGTTTCTGTTATAATGTAAGTGATAACCTGTACAGATGACTAAATATACAGTAGGTTCTGGTCTTTAATGAATAATCTTGTAATCATTGGAGGATTGCTGTAGTATGAAAGGAATAAAGCATTGGGGACATGACGTTATTGGAAATAGCACAATTAATTGTGTTAGGCCTCACCCCAGCATGCAGAGCCATGTTTTTTTGCTTAAATATTTTCTCTATTTGAAAGGTCAAATATTACATTATAAGGACTGTGTGTGTGTGTGTGTGTGTGTGTGTGTGTGTGTGTGTGTGTGTGCGCATGCCCATGTCTGTGTATGTGTGTTTTGGCAACAATAGGAACAGCTGTTCTCATATATCTTTAGAGAAAGATATTTGTATCAGTGCTTATTTCTGTCTGTGTGATTAGAGAGCATATTTAGCTGTCTTAATCCTTCTCTACTGTCACGCTTCCAGAGCATTTTAACCTTACGTCATGATGCCCCACCACCAGCACCAGCACCCACCCTTCACAATCACACAGCTTTAGTTTCACCATCAACATCATACATCACTCAGCTTTCACACACAGCATGGGCCACACATAGACTCAGTCACAGCAACTGTCAGTAGATTTAAATTAGCCAGACTATGTATCAGATATTTTCCTGAATCAAGTTTCTGTCACGTTCGGTTCAATTTTCTAGCCGCTGAAAGATTCTGAGGCTAATTCGTGCCCTGTGTTAGGTCAAGCATCACTCAGAAAGCAGGAACATGAAATAATGAAATATGGATTGCTTTTATTATAACTGAGAAAGAAGGAAACAAGATTTGATGCAAGTCCATCTTGGTTTGATACTAAGCTCTGGATACCATCTGTGTGGAATTTTGCACGTTCTCTCTGTGTCCATGAGAGTTTTCTCTGGCTCCAGGCCATATCCAAAACAGTACCAGCAGGTGGATTGAAGGCTCTAAACTGCCCCTAGGCATGAATGAGTGTGTGAAGGTGTGTGTGTGTCTGTGTGTGTGTGTGTGTGTGTGTGTGTTTGTGTATGAATGCTGCCCTGCAATAGACTGGGTTCCCAGCCAGGATATGTTGAAGCTACCAGCCTAGTGTATAAATTGAATAGGCTCCAGATCCACTGCAACCCTGACCAGGATGTAGTGCTTTCTGAAGATGATCTTGCATCATATGTTGTAATTATGTTAGGTCTGATAGTTACAATTCATTTGTGTAATGTTTAATAATATATAATTCCATTCCTTCCATTTAGGATCTATGATATATGACTCTTCACTGTTTTCTAATTTCCTAAGAAAGTGTCTCACTCTCCTCATTTCATATTTGTCATGTGATATATTTAAAAATAGAGAATTATTTTTTTTTGTATATTGACTTACATTCACGACATATCAAGGATTCATTGTTCCAGATCTTGAGTTAGTTGAGTTGTGTGTAAGCCACTGGTATTCTTAAAGTTTTTTTGTAGTGATGGTTAATGTGTGTAAGCTAATTTGCTGCAGTTTGATCTGATTCTACCTGTGCCTCAGGCTAGCACAGAAATACATCTGCCCCAGTTTCTTCTGCTGTTGTTGGAAAATAGTGCATGATTGGTGAGTGGGTAACAAATTGTAGAGCTATATTTTTTACTACGACATACATATTACAAATTCAATGCATGTTTTCTGTAAATGCAGACATTTACAAAGTTGCTCAAATTATACTGTAACCTATAAGATTTACATTTATGACTGTAGTGTTGTAAGATTACTGTGGATGAGTTTGGTGTACATTTTAAATTGGATACAGTCATGTTATATAAGATATAAGATCAGGTGCTCGTCTCCTGTTGATGTTCATGAACCTACTTTTAGACCATCTCTCCTTCGCATTGTTGATTTAACTTCATTATAGTCTTACATACTCTATACACTTTAATAGGAACACCTGTACACACTCATTTATGCAGGTATCCAAACATTCATGTGGCAGCAGCACAAGGCATTAAAACATGCAGATTCAGGTGGAGCACTTCAGTTAATGTTCACATCAAACAACAGAATTAGGAATAAGTGACATTAACCGTGGCATGGCTGTTGGTGCCAGACATGCTGGTTTGAGTATTTCAGAAACTGGTGATCTTCTGGGATATTCATACAGAACAGTCTCTAGAGTTTACACAGAATGGTGTGAAAATCAAACAAAATGAACACTTGAAGTGAGTGACAGTTCTGTTGGCGGAAATGCCCTGCTGACAAGAGGGTTAGAGGAGAATGACCACATTGGTTCAAGCTGCCAGGAAGGTTACAGTAACTAATTATAGTATAATCACTCTTTACAACCGTGGTGAGCAGAAAAGTACATCAGTATGCACAAATCATCAATCCTTGAGTTAGATACAACAGCAGAAGACCACACTGGTTTTCATAATGTGAGCCAAGCACAGAAATCTAATGCTATTATGGGCACAGACACACCCAAACCCAAGCTTTTCCGGAGTTTTTCCAGGTATCAATGGGCCAGTTTTGGCAAGTCTGTGCCCATTATAGCTTGGCTGACATGAGTGGAACCTGATGTGGTCTTCCTCTTTTTTAGCCCATCCACCTCTAGGTTCAATGATTTGTGATAATATATTATATGTATCTTTTCTCTAGCCTCAGTCCTTACCTTTAAAAGTGAACGTTTCCAACCATAGCTTAAGCCCTATCATGTGGCAATCACACTTCCAGGGATTATTTGTCAGGTGCAGCACACGTAGGCTCCCAAGGGCATCCAGGTGAATGCGATCTAGCTTGGTCAGCCGGTTATAGTGCAATGAAAAGTGGGTTAGATGGTGGAAACTATCGGCTAGCGCTCCGGGGAGCCCTGCTATGTGGTTGTGAGACAGGTCCAAGTGGGTTAGATTGCGTATCGAGCCCAATAACCGGCGATCCACTTCCCGGATAGAGTTGTTGGCCAGGATGAGGGTCTTTAAGCTCCTAAGCCCTAGAAGGGCACTCGGAGAAATCATAGTGATGCTGTTGTTGGCCAGATCCAGAACTCGGAGGTATGGTGTTTCCCGGAAAGACATGGAACCTATGCCTCTTATGTGGTTGTCCTGAAGGTGTAGCTCCAGAGTGTCTGGATGGAGCTTGTGTGGAATGTCATACAAGCCTCGTCCTCTGCAGTCCACCACTTTGGCATGACTGTCACACCAGCACTCCTTCGGGCAGGAGGAGACAGCCTGGACCAGTAACAGGGTGGACAGTGTCAGGAACAAACCTCCTAAAAGATAAAAATAGGAAGGTTGATGTTGATTTTCAAGTTCTGAAGTTTAAAATACCACCATACACCATAAAATAATTTATACACTCTTTTACATTGTTGCAGTTAATTGATCCATCTAAACCCAGAGTTATCAACTAGCGCTTACCACAGTCTGGGTATAGACCCAAAAAAAGATATAGCAGGTCATATCAAAGCAGCATATACATATATATATATATAATATATATATATATATATATATATATATATATATATATAAATGTTGCTGTACGATGTGTCACATATTTTTACAGGACATCATGCTACGTCAACATGGCTTTTCAATGTATCAGCAGTAAACAAAACAGCACCTCTCTACTCTGAAAGAAAGATGAATTATACCATCCATGCTAGTATTTGCTTCATGTCAATCAATCTACAGCTTGTTAAATCTATAACACTGACTCTACAGTTCGTTGTTTTGAGAAGATAAATACCTCAATCTTATCACTAACATTAACCTGCTTGACTTGTTGCTATTGAAAGACAAACATGGAGGTGTCTATGGTCATTTTGCACTTCATACTTTCAATGCAAATGGCAAACATCCCACTTTTCATGGGAAGTTGTACGCAGCAGCATTAACCATTCTGCGTTGCTCAAAATTAACTGTCTTATAGATTTTATTTTGCCACAGTGTTTCATGCGACATGAAAACTATCACAACATTTTGCTAGTGTCTCGTGCATGTGTTGCTGGCTCTTTAAAATATTTTTCTCACATGCACAGTATATTAATAGCATGCTGTAAGAGTACATTGCGGGTCAAAGCACTCCTACACATAAGAAGCAACGTAGAACATGAAATGTACCCCGATAATGTTACAAGCAAGATTATAGGACACGGGTGAGATCGGCGATGTGAGCTGTGATCAGTCCTACTCTGACACTTGTAAAGAATCTGGGTGAAATTAGAGAACGAATAAAAAGACAATTAACTAGTCAGTGTTTAGTAGGCGGTGTCTTCTGCTTTAAGTGCTTAACGCAAATGCACTGAATATATTACATTGTCTCCAATTTTCTCCTGCTTTGTTAAGTGTTTATTCTTTTTATATTCTGATCAGTCAAAGATTCAATACTGACATTTCCATGATACCTAAGAGCAACAAGCAGCAATAGCGTTGTAGGATACATGATTGATAGTTGATACTAAAATAGGCATATACATTTGTTATCCCTCTGTTTTTAGTTTATTTGTTTTCTTCTTTGCGTTGCATGACTTGAATCCATGTACTTGACTCTAAGGGCTCGTTTCCCCCGTATTTCTTTATAAAGTTTCTCTCAAAACCTAATTTGTGAATTAAACTATGTTAAAAATAAGATAACAATGGATAATGCTTAAATAATTCCAGTGATAGTTTTGAATTATGCTGGTAAAAGGAACTAAAGCTGAAATTTAGGACACAACCACTAAATTAAGCAAGCATGCTCCGTGTCTCTTGTTGATTTTGTTACACCGTGTTTTGGCACAAAAAAGAGCATCCTTTGTACCTTTTTTTTTAATTATACTCTATGATCTGATTAAGCAGCCTTCATTTTAGCTTTATTTTAGTGCCATCATCCCTTATTTCGTTGACAGATGCAACGCAGAAAATGGCATATTCAGCATCACAACACATTATGTAAAAACTCCCATTGCAGTTAGTCACAGCTTGATACATCTAATTATAGCTCTGCGCTCACATCCATGTGTTTGTCATAAAATGCTTTCCTTACAAGTGTACTCGCACACTGAGTAAAACTCATCGCATATGCATTAGAATGGCTGAAGAGACACTTTAGTCTTTAGCCCCTCATATTTTTTTGCCATCTACTACATTTGCTCTTGTTGATACTGCAGATTGTAAACATTACGATGAAAATGAAATGGATGTCAATCTTAATGGTCTTAAAGTCATGATGGTGCTCTTAGCACTTACCTGTCATGGCTCCTGGACCACTCCTCCGCTTAGTGTGTCCAGGGTTAGTCCACTGTGTATGGCAAAGTGGAGGTTTGAGAATGGAGCTCTCTCTCTCTCTCTCTCTCTCTCTCTCTCTCTCTCTCTCTCTCTCTTTCTCTCCTTGTTTTCTCTCCCCTTTTTGTTTTTGTTCCCCTTTTCCCTTTTTCCCTTTTCTATTATCTATCTTCATCTATCTACTATCTATCTTTATCTGTCTCTATCTGTCTATCTATCTATCTATCTATCTATCTATCTATCTATCTATCTATCTATCTATCTATCTATCTATCTATCTTTTTTCTACTTTTAGCACAGTGCAGAGAGTGACAGTGAGTGTGCAATGGACAGCTGTGCTCCTAAAGCCCGCTGGAAAAGCAGCCAAGGCTTCCACATACCCACTGGATTAATCCTCTTCCCTGCCCCCACTGTACAAAATACCTTCACATGCCTTGGCTTTGTTATTGGTGTTTTCTTTACCATTGCCATACATCCAGTGTGTTCTTCCCACACAAGCGCAAAAATACCTTCACATTCGAACTCGTTCAATCTCTCTTTCTATCTCTCTATCAATTTCTGTCTCTATCTTTCCTTCCCTCTCTCTCTCATACACACAGTCACACGCAGAGGTGAATGAGCTATGATCCAGATATTTCTGTCCAGCACTCTAGATCCTATTAGCCTTTACCCTGCATAGACATCAAATTCTGATGGCAAGCAGGGAACGGACAGAACATGCCTCCAGCATCACTCTCTCTTTCTCTGTGTCTATCTTTACTTTGCCTCTCTCTGTCTCTCTCTCTCTCTCTCACACACACACACACATGCATCAAAGCACACATTTGCATCATTTGCATCATTTGCATCATACAAGCCTAAGCAAAGCTGGGCCATGTAGTTTTGGATTTTGTTTTCCGTTAATAATAAAAACCTTAATTTAAGTTTGTGACAAACATGCAAAAAAAATAAGAAATCAGGAAGGGGGCCAACACTTTTTCACACCACTGTGTGTATATATATACACAGCTTTGCATATATATATATATATATATATATATATATATATATATATATATATATATGCATATGCACGTTAGCGTTTACAATACGCATGCGTTTACAATACGCATGAGCACGTGCCAAATCCTACAAAACAGCTCTGGCAGAAGCCAATCTAATTTTAACATTATTACCCAGAAACATCAATCTTCCTTGTACATTGTAACAAATGGAGTAAAGCAATCCTCACTTTAAACTTTTGTTTCAGTGCATAATTCAACATTGGATTAGAGGAACAATGTCACATGATAACAGTAACAATACCAGTATAGATGTGTGCTCTTTTTGCATTAGAGTAATACACTGAAGTCCAGTTTTCCCTGATGGCATTTAGGTATTGTTTTATGGATATAACGGCATGTGAGGAGATGAATAAATGATCATCTGTGTAAGAGAGAGTTCTCAATTTAAGTTCCAAAAAAATTTCCAAAAAACTTTGGTAAGTGATATGAATATGAAAATACGATTATTAAATGTAAACAAAGGTCCTGTGATGGTGCATAACCAATAGCCATTCATATGTCAAGTAATTGTAGATGTACAATACAAGGCAATACATACCGTATGTACTCTTGAAAGAATTCACATGCATAAAAACTGCAAAAATGAATGCAATAATACTGCATATTCATTAAAGAGGAAAGTTTTGAAACCCATTCAAATAGGGCAATCAAATAGGACATGTGCAACCTTTCTCTTTGCATTGGAGCTAGAGGCAAATGTCAGGGCATGACAACTCTGGACTGACTCCATAAGTGTTGGCAGGCCTCCATCTTCCTCTGTGTGGTCATTGCTGGAGCAGCAGCAGTAGCTTCAGGGGTAACTGCTCTTTCTGTGTTTGGCTGTTTGGTGTACCTTGTAGTTTTTCAGTAATAGAGCAGCTGGGCTGATGGATGGATAGATGGATGGATAGATGGATGGATGGATGGATGGATGGATGGATGGATGGATGGATGGATGGATGGATGGATGGATGGATGGATGGATGGATGGATGGATGGATGGATGGATGGATGGAAAGCCTCCAGGTTGGTATCTTGGATGGATTTGGATGGATCAAGAATTGTGTACTACTGAGCCAACAATGTTGACAGGGATAGTGTCTATGCGACATTGACCTGAACATGATATTATAGTGTAGTGATTGCCTTGAAGTATCACTTCTCTAAGACATCTTAACCAACAAATCTGGTAAATACCAGTCTTTACCTGAGCCAGTGTGTGTGTATGTGTGTGCATGTTAGAACCAGGCTACTTTAGACTTTACTGTTGTAGAGTGTCTGCCACAGTGGTGTGAGGTGACCACTGACATTTCTTCTGTTTTCCCATTTCACAACCTTTCCTTTGGTCCCCTTACTTGGGAGATTCCATAAAATTTCATTCAGAGCCAATAGAATCTTTCTGATTTTAACACTATTCCAAGACATTATTCTCATCGACCTACACCTGTCTATTGTTGTGGACCCATTAAGAGCTCCATTAAGAGTTCCATTTTATTTATGATTTTGTTGGACTCGGTTTGCATTTTTGCTAATGTACACTTTGTCTTGATGTATGTCAATCAGTATTGCTTATTATAATGATATTGAGTTTTGTATTAGCCCATGTCTCTGCATAACTGCGTTTATATGGTGCTTCCTCACATCTCGGCTCAACAACGATCTGATGCATGATAAGCTCTGAATGTCTGTAGGCATCACTGGCTACCTTGTAGAACCTGTCAATGATATGTCAAATATCTCTGGTGTACAAATCGACAATGTACTATGTCTAAATTTACAGCAAAGTGTAAATAATGAATAAATCCTGCACACACAAAAATAAATACTGATCACATGATATCCGCTCATTTTAATCTCATGCCATTCATTTTAATCTCAGAGACTGAGCCATGGTCAGAACATGAACATTCCTGAACTCTTAGTAATGCATGACCCAAAGGCATGGCCACATGGCTACACGAGGTGGCAGATGTCACCTTAAAACTAGCCTGAGTGCCCCAATTTAGTGCCATCCAAATTTTGCCTTTGAATCACCTGCTACTGTATGTGTGTGCAACTCTATTACATGCTTAAAAGCAGAATTTTATCGTGAATTGTGAATAACTGGTGAATAACTATTTGAATTATTATTCAAATAATTTAATTTGATTTGTATAGCTCTTTTAACAGTGGATATTGTTGCAAAGCTTTGTAAAGCTTTACAGGAATGTGATCATTGGTTGATCACTGGGAAGCAATGGTGATCAATGATTAATCTTTGAAAATAATTGCAATCTGAGATTGGCCATTGGGAGCAGTGGTGATGAGTGATTTGTTGTAAGGAACCAATGATTATCTGTATTGTTTTTTGGAATTAAGGTAAATCAGTATTTGGTTATTGGGAACAATGGTAATCAGTAATTGGTCAGTGGGAACAATGTTAATCAGTATTTGGCCAGTGGGATCAATGGTAATTAGTATTTGGCCAATGGGAACAATTTGGGATCAATGATGATTAGTATTTGGTTATTGGGAACTCTTAATCATTGATTGTTCATTGGAAGCATGTACTTGCAGAAGCAGAACACTTGTGTTGTATGGACTACACCTGCTCTTTCCACTCATATAACCAGCAGCTGTGATGTGAGCTGAAGAGCCATATCAAGTGCAACACAGTTGCTAACGTCTGCTCAAAATGTCTCTGGGTTCTATAAAAAAATCTCACTATGTGGCCATTCATTTTGAAGCCAGGAACAAATCTGATTCTCATTTCCTGAAGTACTTACAAATGAGCAGTACTGAGACTGCTGCTTTGATCTTTTGAGCACTGTAGAGAAAATGTGATTTTCATTTTTTGTAAGTGTGATTTCTAGCTTTAATGCTAGGCCAGAGCGTTATAAGTGCTCGGTCACAGTGTACATACTTAGTGCATGTCAATAAACTACATAGCAGGAGTATGATTTTTTATGCATGGGTTTTATAAGATAAGGCTTAATTTGGACTAAAGATTGTTGCAAAGAAAATAAATTATTTTGTTTCATATGGAAAAACAAACCCTGTTAAGAAGAATTCTTATATTGAATGAACATACATAAAGTACTTGTCGAAAAAACTTGGTGGTATCAGTTTTCTTTTGAAAAGTAAGTCTGATAGTAATGAATCACTGTTAATTATCAGCTTTCTAGCTTTTACTAACAAGTACTGCAGTTTCTTTTTAAACACGGCTTGTACATTTGGTATCAGTGCTTGAAGTGGAGGAAAATAAGTGTGGTGCTCCCCATTTAGCACACATTAGTGTACGTGATACCAGGTTTAACAAACCATTAGGTCCCAAAAATACCCAGCTATGTAAAAGCACCCAGAAATACATTTCACTCCACTTTTATTTGTTGTATATAATTATTGCAAATAACATATGATAATTCTGAATCTCTCAGGCAGAAGATCTTCCAAAGACAGAGAGATTTTTAGCTTCTTGGGCATATGTTTTCAATTCTGTCTTTATAGAGATTTTTCAGTGGGGTGCTCAGTGTTAAGCATTTATGATCCTGATTTCTGTGCCAGTGAAAGCATAACTTGATGGTTAGTACTGATGTTTTGAATATTTCGGTTGGACACTTTTTTGATTTTTTCGGTTTGCACCCTGTTGCTATTACTGCTGAAGTAAAATTTTAAACTATAATAAAAAGGCTTATCAACATTATGGCTATGTACTGTACATGTTGTTGTTAATCATAAGAATTAGAACAGGTTTGGTTTTCGGAGTCAATTTTTTGGAAGGCTTTTTTGTGTGAATGAAATGATTTATTAAAAACCTAATGAGGCAGTTTGCACCTCTGGTGTTGAGGGTTTGATTCCAGCCTCTACTCTGTGATCTGCCTGTGCTTTAGGGGCTTCCTCTAGGTACTCTGGTTTCCTCCTCCAGTCTAAAGACATGCTTGGTAGATGCAATGATGCCTCTAAATTTTCCATAGTGTGTGATTTGGTGTGTGCAACTGTGCCTAGTGAGGTAGCACCCTGTCCAGAGTTGTCCGCTGCTTTGTGGTCCCCTGGTGTGGGAAACCCTGTGTAGGATAAACGATAAAATGATATAGAAAATTGAGGGATGGCTAGATAGATGGATGGATGGATGAGGCAGTGGGCCATTCTGTCTATTTATAAGAGTTAGAGTTAGAGGATGCTCTCAATTCCCACATAGATCTTTCCACATCAGGAGGAATGACAACCTCAGCTACGCCTGCATGTTCCTCTTTCTGCTACTTTTTCCTCCCTCCATTCTGTTCTGTTTTGTACTTTTCAGTCCTTCTTTTCACACATTGTTCACACGTTGAGATCGAGTCAATGTGCATTCTAATGATGCCTTTAATTCTTGTTTTTTCTTTTTGTTAATCCTTTTTTCTGCTTCAGACTTTCTAAACCTGCTCGTTTTTTTTGCTAGTTGTCATTTTTAAACAATTCAGCAGGTAAATGATGAACAACAGTATGAATTACAAAGCTCAGATAATGTTTTAGAATTAGTGATAGATAGTATCTTTTTCATTGATAGAATCAATGAAAACAGTGAAATCAATCAGGAGGTTTCAGGTTTTTTTTCTCCAAATTAATTGTTTTTTATTTTTTAAATATTTTTTATCTGGCTAGATAAATATTTTTACCCATAGAGGGCAGGGCAATTCTATTGCTAATTATTACAAATAAATCAATTGGGTTGTTCTGTAATAATAAGAGAAGTGATTTAGACTGTGAGTACTCTTACTGAACTGGTGGAAAACCTCTTGAATGATTGTTTTTTAACTCCTCAGCCACTTTCTCGTGATCATTTAAGTTGTTTTGTCTATTGCCATTTGAGTTTCCTCTTCAAACCCTTGCCCACTCACTGTTCACCCTGGCCTCTTCACTGGTTGTAAAGTTTTTTATTTTTTTCCAATCACATGACTGAGTCTCTGTAACCAGAGCAACTGTGGCACTGATGAGCAATCTCACGAAGTGCATGTATCATTCTCTGACCCATACCAATGTTTCGGAGCTTCTCTCCAGTTTCTTGTGAAAGTGGTTTGAACGTATTCACTATTACGCCTGTTATGTTGTCACCACTGTGAAAACTCTTTATATGTATGAAACAATGGGTATAAAATTATGGGATGAATCAAGTACATTACTGACTCAAAAAGAGACATTATATTTTTTAATACTGCTTTCAATACAGCATTATAAAGGGGGCACCTTACTCACCATCCTAACCACTGTAATAGATAGATAGACAGACAGATAGACAGATAGAAAGACAGACAGATAGATCGATCGATAGATAGACAGACAGACAGACAGACAGACAGATAGACAGATAGACAGATAGATAGATAGATGGATAGATTTGTTTTCTTTGGTTTTCTTTGTTCTTGGGTTATAAAGGCTTTTTACATGTGTGAAACCTCATGTTTATAGCCCAGGGAAACATGGTTAAAGGCAACAACAAAAATTTAAAAATGATCATGGCAAAACTGATCATGGCAATTGCAGTACAAAGCCATCTCCATGGTTTCTAAGTGATACCATCTACTATCATCACATACTATACATTTTAAGACAATGTGAGCTGCTTAATGCCATGCAATGGATACTTAAGTTGAGACTGTTGTGTGCATTTTTCTGGGTCAGAAAAAGCAAACCACGTGGCTAATATACATAGTTTCAGATGAGGTTGGGCTTTTTGGGGGGAAGAGGAAGGCTTTTATTCATTGCAGGAATTTTTTATAGCAATTATAATTTGGATTGAGCAGAGGACTCTAAAAATACAAACTGCTTCTTTAACTCAAATAAACACATAAATGCACTCTAATTTGTTTCCATTTGATTAACTATAATAATTTTCTGATTTACTTAAATCCACTATATTTCTGGGGTTTTTATTGTTCATACTTTTTAGCAGATTTATAAAGGCAGTCTGTAATGCTGATGCAGAAAATCTGAGCTATGCCTTAGTCACACTCAGTACC
The DNA here is from genome assembly GCA_033459395.1 of Hemibagrus guttatus. Taxonomy (NCBI): domain Eukaryota; kingdom Metazoa; phylum Chordata; class Actinopteri; order Siluriformes; family Bagridae; genus Hemibagrus; species Hemibagrus guttatus. The sequence continues at coordinate 9,794,402 of JAUCMX010000007.1, forward strand.
AAGTAATCCCTTTGTCCATCTTTTTGACACTTCTGATAGCGCGCACAGGTATTGCTGATGGCTTCTGGTGTGTCCTTTGACAACCAGATCTCTCTTCCTTAGCTCTATTTCTCACAGAGATGAAAATAATTCTCTACATGGACAGGAGGAATGCCTCTATCAACAAGTTGAAAACCATAATCAGTAATTTAGTAACTCATAAGTCTTCTGCATGACATATTTAACTTGGCCTTAAACCATCATGTTGTGGTATTATATATATATGGTAGGTTAAAAGAACTGGTCCTGGTCTGGAATATAAGAGCTGGATGTGAGAAGGAATGTGTTTTTCTATTTCCTGAATGAACAAAATGTAGAACCTTGGAGTAAGGTTTCAATATTTAATGGGTCAGATCATACCACCTTACTAAATATTATTCAGTTAAGGCACTGTATTCATAAACATCTTGAAGATTAATGACTTCTGGATTTATCATTATTACTGAAGCTTATACGATTGCAAAATTTAAAAACCTTCATGTTGGTGTTAAATAAATAGCATGTCACTTTATTTTTGAACATGACATGTTTTGAATGTGTGTTCACTTTAGCTGTGGGGATACAGATGAAGTTGGAGTTCTTTCAGAGAAAATTCTGGACTGCCAGCAGACAGGTGAGGGTCCACAACACACACACACACACACACACACACACACACACACACACTTTTTTATTTAGTACTGAATTTACACAAATAAACCAATTAACAGGTTTACACACACTTCTGATTCTGTGTATTAAGATCCAGCTCTGTGTAAACTTTTAAAAAGGGGTGATCGGTGTTATAATTTGTTTGAAGAAAGATCTTATTTATTTTTCACTGCCCTTTAGCACTGTTCTTCAGAAGCTATTTAAAATATATACATGTTTCCCAGGAATAAAAAAAAGCAAAAATTACCAGTTCAAAAGTTTATATACATCCACCCCCCCTACCCCCCGGCTTTCAGTTGCCCTGAGTGTGAGAAATAGATCTCTCTGTTTGAAAGGAGTCAAGATGCGGGAGAAGCAAACAATATGCAGAACTACACCAGGTTACGTATGTAACCCGGTTTCCTGAGAAGGGAATGAGATGCTGCATCATGGCCAACACTATGGAAACTCTTCTATGTGGAAGTTGTGCCGGGGCAGAGCATCATTAGCTCTGTAAGGCCTAGGACCCAGGAGTGGGGTCCTGGTCTGTGTTATAGAACCTGATAAGGGTGTGCGGAGAGGACCAACCTGCCACAGCACAAATATCAGTAGAGTCTGCTGTGCTCTGGCAAGATGCCTATGTGAAGATAGGCACCCTTCAGGATTATCATTGCAAATCAGTTCTCAGACCTGATCTGCAACACAATGATCTTGGAGCGTTAACATCCCTGATTTGTATGTTTCAGCATACAATTTGGAGCACACAGGTCTAAAATTGGGTGTAGCCCCCATCCTTCCTGGGATATAAACCCTCGACGGCTTGACTGGGGGTGGGGGCATGCACTCTACAGCCCCTTTCTCAGATGCGAGAGAAATTCCTTCTGGAGGAAGGAGGTTTGGTCTGTGCCAACAAGAGTGTGTAGCACACCCTGAAAGAAGGAGAATGGCAGGCAGACTGGATTCTATAGCCTTCTCCCACAGAACCCATTGTGATGCACCCAGCAGAAGCTTCCACACTGCCAGGGGGTCTGAGAGAGGTGTTAGCCTACTCTACTCATGTTCATCAAGGCCCACAATGGATGAATAGCCAGCAGTGGCTAAGGAGAACAATCAGGTGGAATAACAATTATTCCACAACCTGGACACCTCAGTGTGGAAGTATGGGAAAAATGGGAGATGCCTGCATGGAGGTGGAAGGCGGTGTAGAGTTATTCATAGATGTCAAGCTCATAGCGGACAACACTAGTCTTTCATCATGCCAGTTGAAGCTAAGCTTAGCAACAGCACGTGTGATCACCTCCAAGAGCTTGTCAAGCACCAGAGAATGTGCTGGCAAATCGAATGCTGTTTGCTCCTTGTTGCCCACATCAAGCTCCTCAGAGTCCGATGCATATTGCATTATATCCTCATCTAGGTCAGGAGAAATCACAAAGCGAGCTTCTGGAGCCGAGGCAGAGGTATTAGAGTCAGCCGAGAGGATGAAAGGGATTCACGAAGCCTTGAAACCATGACCAAATCCGGGGCACTGAATTGGTAAAATAACTAAAGCAACAGACACAGGAAAATACTAGGTATAAAACTAAGGTAATAAAAATACAGAAATACAAACACGAAACAGAAATCATTGAGCCAAAAATACAGGTTACAAGAGGCAAGGACTCAAACACAACCAAACACAAGACAACAGGTATATATAGGGGAGATAATTAGTGAAACTTAAGGGACAGGTGTGCAGAAGCGGGATAAGGATTGGGCGGTAAGAACATGGTTCTTACATAAAACACATGTAAGAACACAGAACATAAACAAGAGCACATGGCACACGACATAACAACCCTAGACATGAGAGGGCGCTCTGGCAGGGACTGTCCAAGCTGTCCACAACAGTGTAATGTTTTTGTTTTGCATTGTAGTGTGCTACCCTGGATGGGAAGTGTTCCATCAGTTGTGATGATGATGTGAGTATGCACACTTCCTCTATCTCCAGTCCATCATGCCTGAACCTTCTCGAACACATATAAATATAAATTCATTCATACAGAATGCTCCTGAAGACTGAGAGCACTAGTGAAACTGCAATTACAGATTATATTATTGACAGCAACTTCAATGAAAAGTGGAATCTTTACATGAATTTCACATCTTTTTCTGTTTGGTTTATCTGGTATTTTGTTTATTTGGTCAGTGTGCACTCGAGCTGGCATGGACTCCACAATTTTTTGCTAAACCCTATGATCTATTTCAGATCAGATCCATCAGAGTGTTGTCTGAACACGTGTTTCAATAGAAGAGACCAAACATAAAGGAACATCTGACACTTTATACAAAGCAGTTATGGTCACTATCACACATTTGCTTACATTTAAATAGACCTAGAAATAGTGCATAATCCTGATTATTCAGTACTTTCACTATTTACTTTCTTTATTTTGAAAACTTCACAATTCTAAAACCTTCTGTTTATTTCCTAAACAAATAAATAAAACCCCAGATTTTCAATGTGTTCTCAGATTTTTAGACCTCAGTATACCTAGGTGTTGTGTTTATACTTTAACAAATAACATTTCTCACCATTTCTTCTTATTTTTCAGGATATAAATTGCTACCTTATAGACAACAATGGCTTCATCCTAGTAGCAGAAGACTCCTCTTTGGTACGAATTTATTAAATTAATGTATACTTTTTTTGTACTAAAACCTGGATCATTGATTGGGTGACTCTATATCAAGTAGAATAATATGAAAATAATAAGATTTTTCATTCATTCATTCATTGTCTACCGCTTATCCGAACTATTCTCGGGTCACGGGGGGCCTGTGCCTATCTCAGGCGTCATTGGGCATCAAGGCAGGATACACCCTGGACGGAGTGCCAACCCATTGCAGGGCACACACACACTCTCATTCACTCACGCAATCACACACTACGGACAATTTAGAGATGCCAATCAACCTATCATGCATGTTTTTGGACCGGGGGAGGAAACCGGAGTACCCGGAGGAAACCCCCGAGGCATGGGGAGAACATGCAAACTCCACACACACATGGCGGAGGCAAACGTGCTAACCACTAAGCCACCGTGCCCCCCTTAACAAATTCATTTAGGAAATATTTAATGAATACCAATATTTGGCTATTTTAAAGATAACATTTTAAGGGAAATTACAGTTATAGTGGGTGAAAGTCGCAAGTGCTGTGGATAGGATCTGTTAATTAATGTTATTATTATTTATTAATGTTTTATAATGTTTTAATCAAAGTTATTTATTTAAAAATCTATACATGTCAAACTTTCAGGTTGACACTTCATACTGATCTCTGTGTGCAATTTGTTCAGCAAGCATGAAGGAACACTAGGACACTTTGACTCACCTACAAAATCACCAGACCTAAATTTCCTGAAGACTTGAGGGATTATTTGGAATAGTAGTTGGAGCACCAAAATAGGTCACAGACTCTAGCTGAGTTGTGAAAGAGAGTAAGAGAGAGCTATAGTTGACAGGGTGACAATGGTGTACATATGTGTCATGGATGATGTCATCAAATGTTAGGAAAAAATGTATGTATTCACAATACAATATTACATATATGTTGTAACCGTTATATAATATTTATGTAGACTTTTTAAAAAATATATATCTTTATTTTTGTAAATAAATCCATAATTACATTCTGAATAGGACAACATTTTTTCCTTTTTGCTTTTTTATCCTGCTCAGTGTACAATTACACAGTCGATGTCTTTAATGCAGTGTGACTTTATTGTAGTGTGGCTCGTTGTTGTATTTATGAGTCATATGTATAGCAGGATGAAGCCTTCTGCTGTTATGTAACACTTCAGCACATTGTGTTATTCTAGATTTTTTTTTTTTTTACATTTATGATTTTGCAAATGTGCTACACTACACACACATGCGCATGCACACACACACATATGCGCATACACACACACACACACACACACACACACACACACCCACTTCCATGTCCCCACTGACCTTTTTCTATATACGTGTCTTTGAGGACCTTGTTCCTCCTCTCTGTTTTTATACTTCACATTGCACACGGTTTTGTTTTAAACATTTCTTCTGTTACTGATGTAATCACTCTCGTTTCTCTCTATCAATCGCTCTGTCTCTCAGACAGGTGTCTTCTTTGGGGAGGCAGAGGGCGCCGTCATGAGCAAACTACTCTCCATGGGTTCTTTTAAAAGGTGAGAAAGTCTACCTATTCTTATTCACCAAGCCTTTGTAAGTTGAAATTCCTGAAGTTAATACAAGTCTCTCAAAGCTTGTTTGAAATGAGAAAGGCTCATTGTGATAAAATATATCCACCCACCCCCAGACTTTACTGATGACTGAATGCATATGATGACCTTACTGAAAGTGTCGGTGTGAAGATCAAGTACTCAATGATTCCAGTTCTGTAGTGAAGCAGGGAAACAGTGAAAAAGTGGGCCGTGTCCCGTGCATGTGATTATATGTGAGCTAGAGTAATATGGAAAAAAGGGAAAATTGTTGAGTCAGTGGTTGAGTCAACAAAGCAACCAAAACAGATTATATTATTATATTAAATTATATTATATAATATTTTAAGTATAAATCCATCTTTTTTTGAATGTCTGTGTCATAAAGATAAATAAAATAAAAAATAAAATAAATAAGAATAGAACTTATTAATTTGTAATATTATTAATTAAGGTAAAAATATACATAGAGAAATTATATTAAAAAACATGTCAGTAAAAAGTAAAAATTATTGTATATGGATGCAATAATAATAATAATAACCATAATAATCATAGTAATACTACTACTACTACTACTACTACTACTACTAATAATAATAATAATAATAATGTCTTCTTACACACATCATTATTTACACGATCTTTGAATACTGTGACTTAATAGTAATTCACTGGCTCTACCTCCCACAATGTGCACGGCTTAGTATAGTAACAAATGTCAACAGAGTAAAAGTCAGAGAAATTAAAATTTTGGGCCAAATTGTGCAACAGAAGAGTGTTGACCAGGTCATCTGAAGATCTCAAGTTCAAATCACTGCATTGCCATAGCCACCCATAGCCCCAGAACCTCTCTCTCTCTCTCTCTCTCTCTCTCTCTCTCTGTCTCACTCTCTCTCTCACACACACACACACTTCATCAATCACAACGACAGCAGCCAATCAGGGGTATCTGTGATCAGTGTCGGTGTGTAGTGTTTGTGTTTTCGCAAAAAGGTGCAGTTGCCTGGCTTCACATGTCTCAGAGGAAGCACACGGTGAGCTTCACCCTCCATGTTAGGGGGAGACCTAACAAAATTAGGAAGAATATCATAGGAAAATGTGTTTTGTTGTCTATACTCATATGCTGTTTCAGATGTATGGGAAGGAGAGGGAGTAAGGGTTTTTTCTTTGTCCTGTCTGTTCATCCCATCAAGATATTTAAAAAATGTATTAAGGGGACAAAGAACATTTCATATTTGGGATAGGATTTATTATTCGGAATTTGGAATAATAAGGAATTTGGAGGAAAAAAACAACATGTACACCTGGAGGCACCCATACACAGGGGAAGGTGAGGAGAGAGAGAGAGACAGAGAGAGAGAGAGAGAGAGAGAGAGAGAGAGAGGTCAATTGCAAATTAGTGTATCTTGAAATATCACAAATAGATCGTTGATATAGCTTTAAATGCGTCTAGAAAATAAATGAATACTGACCTTACCATTTAAAAAATCAGGAATCAGTCTAGCATTCCAATAATATATTGTCTGCTCTTGTGTTTTCTTCCCCTATCTTTACATCATACACACACACACACACTCAAACACACGTGCAAAACACACACATTTCCTTTCTTTAACACAATCAGACATCTGGAGAGTGGGGCCTCTGAAGCGTGCTGTGGGATGGGAATAGCCGCAAGCGATGGGCAGTGACACGATTAGCTATGATTAAGTGTGGAATGTGAGGAGGAGGAAGAGGAAGAGGAGGAGGATGTGGAGGAGAAGGAGGGTAGAAGGAAGGTGATGTAGAAGGGTTTTCCATGCATAGTTGTACACTCACGTGGCAGGATGTGTGCCCTTGCCGCCAGCCTAAAAGACATAATCCACTACCAGTACACACACACACACACAAACACACACTACACACTTCCATGCACAGCATATCCCTTAGTCGAGTGAAAAGGATGGAAATATATAGATTCACTTCTCACCACACTGATATATAAGAATGAAAAAAGTGTTTTGGCTCATGCTGGATCTGCAGATGTGATTTCACAGCAGGATTGTGTGTTTTTTAGTCATGTTTCGACTCTCACACTAGCATACTGATGACAATATGTGTATTCGATTTGAGAAAAATGCATACGAAAACAAATACTTGTTTTTATTTGTGCCTTGAACATCCCCCTCATTTTGTAGTGTTACAACCTGAAACCGAAATGAAATTATTAGGAGTATATGACACAATTCTGTACAAAATCGCCCATAATATTAAATAGAGAATTAAAAATAATAAGCTATAATAATGTTAAAGTGGTGATTGCATAAGTCTTTGCCTCCAATTTGCTGTGAAATTTATAGGTATGTTTCTGATGCTACCGTTTGCCACCGGAATTCATACAATTAGTTGTAGAGGACTTGTGTGTGATCAAAGTGTCATACATGCTCGACATAAATATAAAACTGTTCCTGTAAGTTCCAAGACTTTGTTAGAGAACATACCTAAACAGACATCAAATTCTCATAAAGATCATGGAGATATCATGACAACTCTGGGACGAAGGTCTGGAAAGGGGTCATCTCATGCAGCACTTCTAAATCCGTTATTAGAATGTTATAACGTGGAAATTTTCAAGCCGGTGAATTCGTTTGCAAGACACAGTATGTTGCCTTATACTTATGTTTATACTCAAGGATAAGTATTATACTGTAGATATTATTTAACACAATCAGATATCTGAAATAAAGAGAATTTAAATTTTCAGATTTTACTATGATTCCTTTGCTTGTATCTTCTTCTAATCAGTAATATTCCACTAAATATACAATATTCAATAAACTATTAATCTGACTGACTATAAAAATAGGGGAACACTGAAGGAGTTAATTATGGTTTTGCTATTTTAAGGTAAAGGTACAACATTTAAGACTAATAAGATTTCAGTTATTTTAATGCTCATTAGTTTAAATAACATGGTTTTAATAGTGATTATAATTAATTCTGGTGACTAATAATGTAAATATTAGTCACATTATTGATCATTAGTGCTTTCATATTTTTCCTTGAAAATAAAATCGTTATCCAAAATATAGTTAAAAGGTAAAAGAGGAACAGTCAGGGCAAGAGATAATAACTTCCAGAAACGCGTGTCTCACATCTCCCAGCGTGCCTAAAACCGAGCGATGTTGTTAATCCCATCAGTTCTGAGGGATTAGCCATAATCTCATCTGCACGCTATGTCACGGTTGTGCGTCTCCAGTGGTGGTTGCTCCAGGTCGAACCTGTCCTCGGGCAGTGTGTGGGGTGTTGTCAAAACTCCATCTGCTAGCAGCCCAGACAGTGATCACACACACAGGTTTGTGTGCCTCAAAGCCGACCAAATCCCCTCCACACACCTGCCCTGTCAGTCACACACATCAGATGTGGTCATACATTCTTCGCACTTGGAACCGCAGTCTCAGAAATGCAGTCAGACATGCATATTAAAGTTCAGACACAAACACCTGACATGCTTTCAAACACACCTACACACACACAAACACACACACATGCAGACAGCTCAGCCTTTCCTAGCCTGGAGGCCCGGTTATGAAAGATATCCTCCACCTATTGCACACAACATCATCTAATACGCTTCCACACACAGCACCGTTCCTTATCCTTGTGCCTTTTCCATCAGCACCTTTCACGCTCTGGAATCACCATCATTGTGAATGTGGAATCGAGTCTAGACATCTTACCTTGAGTTTGTCCTCTACACTGGGTTCACACACAGGATTTCTCTGTGTTTGGTGATTGCTGAGCTGTTTTTCATCTTACAGCACACTGGCCACTTGTTGGACACATGAAATACGGTCTGGAAAAAAATCCATTTATGGATTAAGCAGATGAGGAGATTCACACAACAGCATGAATATTAGTTAGATATGAAGATACTACAACAGTTAATCTGGGTGCTTAAAAAGATATTCATTTTAAATTGGAAAATATCGGATATTTTCATTTTTTCCAATATTTGAAAAAATAATGTTAATGTTAATGTTAACTTAATTGTTAATTCACATTTTTTCAAGGTATTTGCAATATTATTCATTTAGAACTATTGTTTTTCTTGAACAAACCTTACAATTTATAGCGTGTGAAATATTATTGAGCTGAAATTTTGATACGACTTGAACTTCTCTTCAGTAAAGCTGTACAAACTTTCTTGTAATTATTAATCAACCGCTTTTAAAGCTTGAAATTTGGAATGTTGGCACGTTTCGGTACACATTTGTTCCTTACTTCTCCTGACTTAAAATATTTCTTTCTTTGTGTGTGTGTGTGTGTGTGTGTGTGTGTGTGTGTGTGTGTGTGTGTGTGTGTGTGTGTGTGGTTGTTTGTGTGTCTGTGATGCTGTCTTTCATTTTCTCTTTCTTAGGGTGACTCTGTATGACTATCAGGCCATCTGCAGGATCTACGCCGAGAGCAGTGACAGTTCAAGCAGTCTGTTAGACGTGAGCATAAAAGAAGCACTGAAACAAAATGCACCAGTGCCTACTGTGAACTGCTATTAAGTTGTTATGTCTGTGTGAATGTGCAGCATCTCCTCTTTTTTTGTCTTGCTTGATTCAGTCTTCTCTTCTTCCTCTCTTTTGTTTCATGCCTTCTCATTCTTGGGTGGTCTTGCCGCACAATGATGAAGAGCAGCCACATCTATGCACCAGCCTCTGTGTGTGTGTGTGTGTGTGTGTGTGTGTGTGTGTGCGTTTGTCCCTATGTGTGTATGTGCGTGATCTTTCCCATGTCTTGCACCCTAGTCCTAATTACTTCTCTTTATTTACTGCATTTCTACGTGTGTACCCGACCGCACCAGCCCAACACTTCTTGTTGTTTACTGTCATGTGTTTATGTGTGATTTATGGCTTTCCTCTCCCTCGCAGCCCTACTTCGCCTTCTTTGCGACTGTTAAATGGCTGCTGGCCGAGCTCGTCATGTAAGTAACCTCCGAGTCATCTGCTTTTATTCATTCGATTTTTCCAAAACATCGCAAATTACCAAAAACCTAATGGAGATAGCCAGGGGAATCCTGGGATGCCGCTTTGAACTTGCTACCCTTGCTGAGGTTACTCTTGTCCAGACTGACGTGATCAAAGCCATCATTTCATTTGCAGTTGCGAGTTTGTTGTTGTAAAGTTCTGCTGATGGTGTAAACAAAAAGACAAAGCCTATACACATTATATTCTATTTTTCAGTCTTATTGAAAACATCACGTTTTCAGGCAATTAATTACGCTCATTTACGAGACTTTTATTCCTTTGATCAGATTTTTGTATGAGTTTGCTTATGGAACATTTTTACTCTCCTTAAAATAACAATTACAGTGTATTCCACCAGCAAGTGAATATAAAAATAGCTGTATGTGTTGATATTTGAATAGAATTCTTGCCATATTCAAGATAATGAAGAAAGAAAAGAGGGAAAAATGCGCAACACACTTTCAGTGACACGTCTGTTAGGCTTATATTAATAAATATAAATCATTGCTTGTAATTATTTGTAAGTTGGTAATGAGACCTTGTAAACATTTTATAAACACTAATAAAGCTCAAAAAGCTCTAGTAAAGGCCTATAAATAATTCCTCAGTGGTTTAATGCAGATGTTACAGTTCATTATAATGCCATCTGCTGCAATGTAAAACTTTTATAATAATAATAATAATAATAATAATAATAATAATAATAATAATAATAATAATAATAATAATAATTAATAATAATAATAATAAGTGCAGAATTCTAAAGTAACAGTGTTGTTTAAAAAATATTATAAAAACTTCTCTATAAAAACTTATCAGTGAATGCTTCAAATAAAGTAAATGATGTTACATTATTCCTTGTTAGAAGACGCTATTTACTTCATTTTTTTCCCGTTTTTAAGTTGTACACAAACGTGAGTAATGGTACAAATATTGAGCAATGGTACAAATATTTTCCTTTTCCCCATAGCCCCACTTCATAAAGAGCTCTCCCTGTTGCACTGTATCACTTATAAATCATGTTTTATCACATCGGGGCTATATAATGAAATAAAATGAGCAAGCATGGAAGTAGTATCCATCTTTGTTTTTTTTTGTTTTATTTTTACATTAGACCAAAAAGACCTTAAAACTTTAAACTTTATTCATTATTTTTCTAATATTAAATAGTGCCATAACATCCTTTATCCAAATTTTAAAAGTTGGAGGAAACACCTCACCTGGCTGGGGGTTACAAGAGGGTTGTAAATATTTATTATATTTTCAGCATGTTTAGTTAGTTGAAACAACCCCGAATATTTATTCACTTCTTTTTAATTATAAAATCACATGCAGACACTTTGCACATTGAAAAGCATTACATGTCATTTTTATTACACTATATATATATATATATATATATATATATATATATATATATATATATATATATATATGTGTGTGTGTGTGTGTGTGTGTGTGTGTTTGAAGATTCATTTTTATTTGGTGCAGATTTACATATAGTATACAACTTTAAAGTATACAACTGTGCATATAAATAAACTAAATTTAAGAAAGTTAATAAAATGAATTAATAATAATAATAATAATAATAATAATAATAATAATAATAATAATAATAATAATAATTATAATAATAATAATAATAAGAGGTAATGATAGAATGTGATGTGCAGCATGTTTACATGTTACATTTGGTAGCATGATGTGCAATAATGTCACATGCAGTAACAGTACAGAATGTGCAAACATTGCAGAATGGAAAGTGATGTATTAATGTGTGTGTGTGTGTGTGTGTGTGTGTGTGTATACTTGTCATTTTAGAAAGGACTCAGTGATGACATGTTCTACTGCTTTTAGAATTGTTAATAGAGATTACAGATGAATTATAATTATGTACTAAAGACATCGTAATGAACAGTGATACTTGCAACATGATTACAAGTGATCGTTTATTTCAAGAATTTTATAAGCATTATTAGAGCTGATTAAAATGCTTATAAGGAATCATTGCCAACTTACAGATCAGCAAGTACTGTTTTAATGATTCCCACCATTAGAATGTGCTGGAGATCATTTAAGTGTAGTTTCCTTTAGTTATGGTTTCCTTTTCTGCCTGCAGATTTCTGATGGAGTTCAACCTGTACAGCTGGTGGCACGTGGATGTTACAGCACAGGGTCTGATTTATTTTTGTCATTGTGCCAACATTTTATTAATCAAGCTGAGATTCTCTGAAAGATCCTCTAATAGAAAAGACATCACTGTGTTCTCGACACACTTCACATTCTGCATTCACATTTTTCCATGTTTATTTTTCCACGAGATTTCACTCTATCTAGAGCTACTCAACTCTAAAAGTATTGGCACCCTATCTATCTACCTGACTCTAAAAGTATTGGCACCCTATCTATCTACCTGACTCTAAAAGTATTGACCCTATCTTTCTACTGAACTCTAAAAGTATTGGCACCCTATTTATCTACTTGAATCTAAATGTGTTTGCACCCTATCTATTTACTTGACTTAAAGTATTGGCACCCTTTCTATCTACTCAACTCTAGAAGTATTGGCATCATATCCATCTACTTGCCTCAAAAATGAATTGGTACCCTGTCTGCTCAACTCTAAAATTATTGGCACCCCATCTCTCTACTCAAATGGTATTGGCTCACTATCTATCTATCTATCTATCTATCTATCTATCTATCTATCTATCTATCTATCTATCTATCTATCTATCTATCTATCTATGTGTACTACTCGAAGAATTCAGGCTGGCTTTGTCAAGCCAACATCAAAGTTTATCATGACAAAATTTACCTATCTATTTGTTACATGAGGTTTCATTTTTTTCTCTTATTTTTTCTCACATAAATATCTCTCTGTCACAGGTGTTCACATATTATTCACATGATGTCACACGTGTGTCACAGGACGTAACATGGTGCAATGCACCTTCCTGTTTTATTCAAGTGTGATTTTTACTGTAATGCTAAATGCCAGTCACCTAGGCTTACCTATGTATGTGTGTGTGTGTGTGTGTGTGTGTGTGTGTGTGTGTGTGTGTGTGTGTGTGTGGTTCTTGTAATTACAGACCAAAATGCTTTATTTTAAGCAGTATATTTTAGGAAGCAATATCCGCTGCTTAATACCACAGACATATTTCTGCCAAGAAAATACTTACAGTACAGCGAAACAATTTTAAGCCATAACATATTTCACAGTGTGTTTCTCCCTTTCTGTCCCATGACCTGTCACTCGAAAAACGTGCTTCAGCTGTGGATTAAAATATCAGTAAATCCAAACTTCCCCTTGGGCCAGTTGGTTACTGTATTAAAACTTATATATATTATGTAAATCCAAATTTCTTCTTCTTGTTCTCTCTCTCTCTCTCTCTCTCTCTCTCTCTCTCTCTCTCTCTCTCTCTCTCTCTCACACACACACACACACATACACACCACATACTATGATTCATTTAAGCACAGTTTCCCCAACTGTAATTAACAGCTCAGATTTGTCATATGTAGGTTAAATCCAAATATAAAACCTAAATCACAGCACACTTGATTGACAGTCTGGGACACGTTTCATATATTACTAATGACTTATTTCTGCCATTCCCACACCACCACTCAGAGGTTCTCTTACAATAAATGACTTAGTACCCCTACATATAGTATTCAATTTAATGTGCAAATGTCTCATATGTAATGCATGTGCTTATATTTTCACTTACTTTTCTCAGATCATTTATTTTTACACATGGATTCATTTTTCTGTGATTTTCTCACATGACTAATTCTTTATCACACACATACAAACACACACACACACACGCACACACACACACACCCATATGCTACGATTCTTTTATGCACAGTTTCCCAACTATGATTAACAGCCCAGAATCATCATATGTAGGTTACATCTGAATATAAAACCTCAATCACAGCACAGTTGATTGACAGTTTAGGGCATGTTTCATTAGCCCTAATGAAAACTAACAAACTTACAGAAAATTCTAAATGTTCGCTTTTAGAAAGTCTTCAATTTAATGTGAAACTGTGTTTTCTTCACACTTCACTATTTAAATATTTCGTCCTATCTCATGCAGGTGTTTATGTTTAAACTTATTTTTCTAAATTAATTTATCTTTATACATGGTTTCATTTTTCTGTGGTTTTCTCTCTCTCTCTCTCTCTCTCTCTCTCTCTCTCTCTCTCTCCCTCTCTCTCACACACACACACACACACACACACGCACACGCACTACAGTTCATTTAAGCACAGTTTCACAACTATGATCAACAGCCCAGATTCATCATATGTAGGTTAAATCCAAATATAAAACCTAAATCACAGTAATAAAAACTCATCTTATCCGTGCCATTCCCCACACCACTGATTAGGGCTTCTCATTTTTGTCCAGAGAAAAAAGAAAAATCCCTGTGACTGTAAAATAAATTCCACTGACCATCTCAATACAGATTTATTTCTATGAACGTAATCCAATTATTCAAATATATTCATTATTCAAATGTGTACCACGATATACTTCTATTTCCTGAAGCCATGGAGCTTTTTTTATTCCTTTCCACTGACAGAACACATTAACTGTGATTTTTATTTATTTATTTATTTATTCAGATAATGAGTTTTGGATTAAACCCATGCAATTTGAGCGACTAGTCAGACAGGCTAATACCTATAAGAACTCAGTAATAAATAATAGATGCTTGTGATTTCATAATAATCACAGACCCCCTGGCTATACTTTCTGAATACGCGACCCCATTATGAGAACCGCAGCTCTGTGTATTTACTTGTCAAGCAGAGTCAAATCTGTCCAACTTGTGAAGTTAAACACATTTGTGCAAGACATGACAAAAAAGAAATGAAACACTGACATTTAAAGCTCTAAATCTGAGTCTGATCCTTTTTCCATTCTGTTTATGAGGCATTTTAAAAGTAGAAAGTAGGATTATTTTTTTTTAGAAGGTCGCAGACAAATAAGTTATGTAAATAAATAATTTTTAAGAGGGAGCCTTAATTACTTCTTTATGTGTTCGGATGTTTACAAGCAGCGTATAAACCCACTCAAATGTCAGCTCAGATGTGAGATATTTGGAGCATTTATGTAGATTTATGGCTGTTGCATCGAAAGCGTAGTGGATATGAGGTAGAGTTACTCTTGTGAGCACTAGGTGGCGTCAGATCTAAACAAAAACTTGCTTTCCATTGCCTGCAGCAGGGTTTTTGTGTACTGTATACATACTCCTTTAAGAGGATGCTTTGAGATGTTGATAATTCAAGAGATTGAATTATCTCTCTTTCTCTCTCTCTCTCTCTCTCTCTCTCTCTCTCTCCCCACTATTTCTCTCTCGCTATCTCTCTCTCTCTCTCTGGCTCTGGCTCTATCTATCAATCTGTCCACTTACTAGCCCAGAGAGAGGGTCGGACTATGCTGGTTCCATGCGATACCGAATACCCGGCCTTCATCTCAGAGCGAACCATTAAGGAGACCACAGGGAACATAGACTGCGAGGACTGCATTAAGTGAGTGGAATTCTAAACACAGACAGAGAGGACATACTCCATCTCATAAAGCCGATTACACACACACAGGCCATGGCTATGAATTTCAAAACACAGACACATGCCAGGATTTGGAGGTAAATCTCCATCCACCGTTAGTTTGCTTCTTAAGATTCAACGTTCCTGAAATCCTCAGCTCAACACTTGTGAATATTTATGTGTGAGTGTCTGATTTTATCAGTGCGTGTTGGCTATCACACTGAGTGCCGAACATTATCCATACACCTCCGTGTAAAGCTCTGCAAATGAAATCAGAGACAGTTCGTCTGTGTGTATTGTGCCGTATGATTTCTGACCTATTCTGCAGAAATATTATACACTCATAACCACCGCCGTTTCTCCCGTCAGCACAAAATGGCTGCCACTTCAAAACGCAACACCTCTGCCGATACCATATAATAAACATCACAAGCTTTTATTAACTCACGCTGACATTTCAATCGCTGGACTCGTCAAGGGCAGAGACACCAAAATTGAACGGTGGAGTTGTTTTTTTTGAGAAGCGTCCACTTTTGTCCTGATTCAGTCCATATTTCACTTTTAGTGGCTCGACTGCACCGCAAAATAGCAAAACACAGGGATGCAGGGTATCGCTTTACAGTATGATTAAAATACACTATTTGGAAGGGGAAAATATTTATTCGGAAGGAAACGATCGCAATAGTTTATTGCAAGAGCGTGTTTGGGTTGAGATGAGTTAGATCATAAAAAAAAAAAAAAATGGGGGAAAAACTCCATTAACATTTTTAATGTGTTGGGCAATTTTTAATCTGTGTGTAATTCACTTGGAACCTCTTACTTTTATTTTTATCCATTTTCTCTCTATGGCAACATTGTTGATGTTGTTTAAAAGTATTAGGAAATATAAAATTTGAATATTACCTGCTGTGACCTGTTTGAGAGTATTTTTTCTGATGCAACGTCTTAAAATGGCAGAATTCACACACACAACCTTATATGGTCTCGTTCAGGCCAGAGTGTGTGCACATGGACATATAATGAGAAGAGAAGTGTGTATTGTACCAAAAAGTATTTTTGTGCATGTGCTGCTTAGGTACATTTACTCAAATAACTAGCACAAACACACCAAACCCCAGGTGACTAGCTTTCAGTGAAGGAGCCTGAAGGAGACCAGGAATCTTCCCGAAGGTCGACATTTAAATCAGCTGATGAACTGGTGCATTCTTAAAACAACAAAGAACACATGTGGCATGAGATACTGCAGCTAAGAAATGGCCACTGGCCATAACTCCGTTTGCACATTTACAGCCGGTGGAAAGGCTTTGTCAAGTGCGTCCAAAAGCACATCC
The DNA here is from genome assembly GCA_033459395.1 of Hemibagrus guttatus. Lineage (NCBI taxonomy): Eukaryota > Metazoa > Chordata > Actinopteri > Siluriformes > Bagridae > Hemibagrus > Hemibagrus guttatus. The sequence goes on from JAUCMX010000007.1 coordinate 9,811,223, forward strand.
CACACGCCTGCATCCACTCGACCTCCCCAAGGCCTGTACAATATGAAATCAAGGTAATCTGGTTAAGTGTGTGTGCCCAGAGGCTAAGATTAGCTTAATCTCATTTAGATGGAAGAAATTGATTAGAAACACACACACACACAATTTGTTATGTTACTTTGTAAGGTACCTTCACTGGCTTATCAAGCTAAATGATGTTACACATCAACAATTTCAGTCGCTTTCTACAGTAATCACCATCAACCAGAGAGTTTCCCTATCAGAAAAAAAAAACTTTTCTAGAAATTAAGAACCATAAACTTTCTAATAGACCTCTAAAGCCTTGAAAAAATTGCTCATGAACTTTCAAATGTGCCAAGCTATTTTTACACTATAGAGCATTCACTCAAAGTTTAATATGACTCCTTTTTAATACCAATCCAATATTTTACATTTTGTAAAAATGTAAAAATTACATATCATTGAGTATATCTTTAATTATCAATGAATAAGTCTTGCCCTGAAATCTGCATTAAATGTAAGAAAGTATCAAGGGGTGTAACGCAATGTATAAAGTGGGTTTGAATCTGCATGTGTTTATTGCTCAAAATATTCATATAAATATTCATGATGGTTTAGTGGTTAGGATGTTTGTTTTCACCTGCGGAGTTAGGGGGTTGATTCCTGTCTCCAGCCTGTGTGTGTGGAGTTTGCATGTTCACCTCATGCTTCAGTTTACTCCAGGTTTGACAGTTTCTGTCAATATAAATATTCATGTCTATTTTCAGATTTAAATCAGATGTGATAGTTTTGTTTGTTTAATATCATTTATATCACTATGTTCAATTTACAGGTCAATTCTTGAACCAGGTGACCTATAGAACTTTCTGGAAAGCTTTTTTGACTGAGTATAATGTGAACAAGTAAGCAAGCTAAGTCAGCATGCTTCAAGAACAACATTGTCTTTCCCAAATCAACAAACTGTTATTTCGGCTGCAAGTGACATCGAAATAAAAATAAACTCACTGGGAGGCAACCAATAGTGCAGTTCTGAGTCAAAATGGGATCCTTTAAGAGGCATTTCAAATCAAATTCACATTTTATTTCTCACATACATAATCATAGAGTTAAACTAGAGTTAAATAATAGCACAGGGTTGCAGAATATTACCAAACTAGAGTTGTATACATATAGTAAAAAAAAAGAGTAAAAAATTTAAATCAGATAAAGTAAATAAAGTAAAGGTTAAACAAAGTGAAAGTCATTATATATGCATTCATGATTTATTATTCTTATTTTATTGTACTAATGATGGAGAACAATCATTCAAGAATAAAGAAATGGTGCACAACAGACATACAAGTTTTGAAGATGAATTAAATTATTATTTTTTGTGGAGCTCACAGAAATGCAGTGCAACTTGCTCGTTTGTGATCTATATGCAGAGCTTCCAGATACTGTGAATTCATATATACTCCAAATCAGACAAGTACACCACTGTGAACTTGATCCTCCAAAAAGAAAAGAAGAAGAATCGGTCTACTATTTCCAAACATTCTGGACTAATTTCAATGTTTATGTGTGGTTTTTGAGTTGTAGTTGAGGTGGGAATTTTGCTGAAACCTGGCAACCCTTTTCTGTGAGCCGTTGAGTGAGCATTTCTTTGAAGCTCCACATTAAAGTGAAAACCTCATGTTCACGTGACTTTTTTTTGTTGTTTCGTCCAACAGGAATACCAAAAATACCAAAAGGCTTCTCTTTAGTCACTGAGATTAAGGTTGGGGTTAGATTTAGGTGTAGACAAAGCATTCATTATCTGCATTCATAATTATGGCAGTGGAAGGGTGTGTGTGTGTGTGTGTGTGTGTGTGTGTGTGTGTGTGTGTGTGTGTGTGTGTGTGTGTGTGTTAGAGAAGAAAGTAGCATTTAGTCCTACTTCAGTAATAGTATATGATGGGTGTAGGGGTGAGGTTTCTTCCCTCAGTGCAGTGTGGGGGGGCTTCACATAGAGTAACACTAATTATTTAGAACTCTGGGTCCACACACACACACACACACACACACACACACACACACACACACACACACACACACGCACATTTTGTGGCCAGACGGCACCATATGTGTATCTTTTATGGACTTCTGTCTAATCTCTTCTAAATGTGTGGTCACACCACTGCTTGGTCCCAGTGCCCTTTTTCACGATTTCCTTAGGCGTGAGTGTTTCTGCACTGGTACTTGCCTGGATAGAGGAGGTGATTTTAAAAGTACTAAAACTATAGTAAGAGCTAAATATATTGTTTGTAGTAGAGTGATTTCTTCTTTGCATGCTTTCCTGTCCTTCTGAGCAGAGTGGGTTATGGGTTAAGTGTGTTTGTCTAGCAAACCCCTCACATTATTTAGCCTTAACCTTGCAAGGAGATGGTTTGTTGTGTGTGTGTGTGTGTGTGTGTGTGTGTGTGTGTGTGTGTGTGTGTGTGTGTGTGTGTGTGTGTGTGTGTGTGTGTGTGTCTGAGAACTCCTCACTGAAGTATGGTGATGTTCATTGCAGTCACACACCTGTGCACTTTGTTGTCCTTACTTTCTTAAGCATGCTGTCAGAAGGGGATGTGGGTGGTTTATCATCAAAGCCCTTTTTATAAGGAGTATAAACTTTCGGTTACAGCCGCCGTGCCCCTATCACAGTGATATACATCAGCCCTCCACCGCCAACATTTATAAACCTAATTTAAGTGCACTTAAACCGAGTGGAATGTGCAGAGAGGCGTTTTACTCCAACCTTTAACTTCTGATCCAATCGGAAAATATGAATTTACAATATGCCTGCTGAGTATTGATCGTGTTTCAGGGGGCCAGGCTGGGTTTTGTTTAAAAACTAAACCTTAATGGACCACTTTAGCTTTAGTGCTGTGCATTAGTACTGAATAAAGTGGTATTAATTTTAAATCATAGGGATTAAGTTAAAAACTGAGGTCATGCATTGGATGGAAACGTAGCTTATATGTTCTACATGAACCTTCTTTCACGAAGAAATATTTAATTAATAGACTGAAGTCATTGCTTCAAAGCACTTATTTGGATGTGCATACTGCGCTGATATAAATAACTGATATATACACTGTATTCTTAGGATCATGATAAGTTTTGTGTAAGCCTTTTGAAGGAAACTGGTGAGCTGTTCTGCAGGTAGAATGGAAATCGACTTATCAGACATTTTTAATTAGCATCTGCACATTTTTAAAGCAAATTTATATGAGTTATTAACTAGTACTATGGAGTGTGGCATGTGTGTGTATGTGTGTTTTAGAGAAGAAATTAGCATTTAGTCCTACTTCAGTAGTTTGATGAGTTTAGAGGTGAGGTTTCTTCCCTCAGTTCTACACACACACACACACACACACAGACACACACACACACACACACACACCACAATGAAAGAAAACCTTGTGAAAAACTTTTTTTAAAGCAAATTTATATGAGTCATTAACCACACATGTGGAGTGTGACATCACAAATAAATGTAATGCTGAACACAGGCACCTCTGGCAAAAAAAGAGTTATGGGCATGACTACACAAGGGAAGAAAGTCTAAGATAGTGTATCATTCGTTAACGATATTTAAATAACGATTTAATCGGAATTTAACTAATTCTAAAATAAAATCATAACTAGTCAGAAGTGAAATGGTCAAAACAGGAAAATACTTTGTTATAAAAAGTGAGGTAATTGTATTTGTGTGTGTGTGTGTGTGCGTGTGTGTGTATGTGTGTGTGTGTTTTGGTCAGCTGCACTGCTTGACTTCGTTCATGACTCAGGCCTGCAATATTCACCAGCCATTAACATCGCAAAATATCTGGGTCTGTGTGTGTATGTGTGTCCTTGTGTGTATCGGTGTGTGTTTGTCTGTTTGCACATGTGTATTTGCATATGTGTCTGTTTCATTTGGAGTACAAGACCAGACGCAGCTCAAGTGGGAAGTGTGTTTATCACTTCCCATCAATACACGCTTCTCTTGCCAGGATCACTATCTCTGTTTTATATCTTTAAATAAGTTGGACTTAATCAAACTTTTGTGAAGCTGATCTAAACTCTGTTTCCTGTCCAAGTGGATCAGAGTTCAGTGTAGGCTGTTTTGAATCACTGTTTGCTGAGTATTTTGTGTCGTATTAGCTAAACGGAGGATTGTGGAGGGTCTATTCCACTTTTTTTAGGCTGAGTAGAAATAGTCAAAGGTTACTTGAGGTTACACTGAAGTGAAGTTATTGTTGGATGATTCTGCTTTGCCGTTGGTGGTATGGTTTGAAGTAGGTGTATTCTAGAAAACCTTGGACTTAATAGATCTCTTTCTTCAGAACAGCTCATTTCCAGACAGCAGTTATATTGGGTGTTTTAGTTTTTTTGTTCTATTTTCATCTCAGTAGTTGGACAAATATGAGGGAAAGCAGGGCTGGATGAATGTTCTGGAAGGCACGAGTGTTAATATTTTCTGTAGAAAGATTCTTCATGGATATCAGGGGCGACAAAGCAAAGGCCACAGTGGGACTGACTACTCGAGTGCTCTAAGTGGAAGGGGTATTTTCAAAAAATCAATAGAGGGCAAACAGAATATGATGCTACTAACATGTATGAAAAAAAAAACCTTCCTGCAATTATTGATATGTTGACATTTGTTGTGAGGAAACCTTTTTTTTTCTAGCACTTTGTCAGCACTTTGTAGCAGACAGATGTGAAGTTGTATGGGGGAAGTCTTGAGGATGGAAGGCTTTGTGGTTTCTCAGTAACATGACAAATTGTTTTTTTTTTCCCCTTTGGCTTTGCTTTGTTTTGTTTTATTAACATCAAGAGAGGCTGGTAAGGCAATGAGTATTTATGGTTTCGTGATGTGCTGTTAATTGAGGTTTCTTCTTTTTCTTTCACTCATGTAATGACAAAGCATTGTACTTGAAAAAAAACCCCTCCATTATTGCTTTATAAAGTATTTATTAAAGACTCATGTCTTTAAGACACGTCCAGAATCTTCAAGTAAAGATAAACCAAAAATTAAAATAAACATTTTATTAATTAAACAGGGTTAATTTAATTAACTTTTTTGTTACTGTGCCTGTAAGATATATAAGAAATAACGTGAAATTGTAATCATCAAATTGTTGTTGAATGTTGACGCTTGAGGTGTTTGATTTGGATTAGATTTGGAAAATGCCCTCCGTTAAAAACACCCAGTTTTTTTTTTCACTTTGAATACGTTTTTGTTGTTGTTTTCTTTTTTTTTCTTTTTTTTTGGGTTGTTCAAGGGGTTGGGGGGTGCAATTGTGTGATGATATTAGCATAAAAATCTATTTATTTCTGTATTTATTTATTTATTTATTTATTTATACATACATAATTGCTCTTACTATATTTTCCAGTCCATTTTAGGATGTTGGGCAGTCGTTAGCTTGAATTTTGACGTTTTTAATATGACATAAACACAAATATAAACATAAGCAAAAAATGTCATCTAATGCCCTATAAGAAAATGTTTACAGCATAATCAAATCTTTAAAGAAAATGGTGTGAGAAAATGAAAAAGACGTTTAAAAGACATAAAAGATGTTTCTCTTTCCTCAGCTCCTCAGACGCATTTATTTTTAAACAATTTTTATCTCTTTCCTGCATAATAGAAATGTGTTCCTACAGCTAGCAAAAAAAAACCTTACAATAAAATCTTTATTTATAATCTAATCTAACTTTTTCATAAAGCAGACAATTTCGCATATTGATTCTGACATTTGTGTTCTTTATCTGTCAGTAGTGTGTTACTGTAGCTGTTCACGTGCTAAATGTGTTGGCAATTATGACAAATCTGAAGCGGTTTTCAAAGAGAACTTTTAGACATTTTCGAGGAGAAGCTCTTGGATTTTGTCGATGTAATTCATTATAAAAATGAAAATATGAGATCAGGCAGAAGTCATTTTTCACGCAAACAATTACATCAGTGTTTAAGACAATGGACGTGCGGAATGCGATAAAGAGCCAGACGTATATCTGTGTCGAAAACAAAAGCATAGCTTAGTTGATTCAGCAGGAATTTTCTATGCATTTACATATCATTCATCTCCGATTAATCGGGACAACATGTTAAGCGGCACGCCTCTGTGTTTGATTTAGATACAGCCAGGTCACGATTGGGTCTCTACTTATATAAAGCTCTAGACAGTGTGTATCTGGGATAGATTGAACGCGTTAGCTCTGAGGTCCTAGCCGAGAGGACGAGAACCCACCAAGTGTGCGATAAACCACTGCACGGGCGAAACTATAAATCACTCACCCCATCGAAAAACAAGGAGAGGCAGATATAAAGAAAGAACAGAGGGATCATCTATGATCATCTATCTCTTTTCTTCCCTTCTTTTTCTTTCTCTTCTCTTCTTCCTCATAAGTCTCTCACATATGCATAAATCAGCGAGCTCAGAATGCATCACCCCATCCTATAAAAAACCTTGTATTAAAAAAAAATTAGAATTTGAGTGTGGTTCCAATTTGTCCCTCTTCTTGCATTTGAGTGTTTTATATTTTGCAACACTTCGCTGGCCAGGCTTGGGCTTTACTCTGTAAAGTTTGATTAAAGTGGTGAGCGAGGATGAAACAATGGCAGCACATCTGGTGGAACAGAGCGCAGTACGGAGAGCTATGCTCCACTTGGCATGCACAACCTCATTAATAGATATACAAATCACACCCTCTCGGGCTGTTTGAAATATGTGGTGTGTGTCCTGTGTGTGTGTGTGTGTGTGTGTGTGTGTGTGTGTGTGTGTGTGCGTGTGTGTGTAAGAAATAGAGAGAGACTGAGAAGGCTGAGAGATGAGGTGGCCGAGGATGTATGTTATCTTTTTGGCATATATATGTATAAAATCTCTAACAGTACTGTAAGAGTGGAGTCAAGTATTTGATATATGCTGTGTGTCACAAAACACACACTCACACACACAACACATCTTATCTGCTCATTCTCTTCCTGTGTCTCTTGTCATCTTAAGGTCATTTGTCATCCAGCAAATTCCTAGCAGTAACCTTTTCATGGTGGTGGTGGACAATAAGTGTCACTGCAGAGATTTTGGACCCATCACTATGGACCCCATCGAAATTATGTATATCCTTTACAGAACTAAAAGTAGACAGGAGGAAGCCTGAGAACAATGTCATACTGTATACATAGGCATAAATTCAATTCAATTCAATTTTATTCGTGCAGCGCTTTTATCAATATCAATTTAAAATTTTATCACAAATGAGCAAGTCAGAGGAAAAACTCCCAAAGACGATGAAAGGAGAAAGAAACCTTGAGAGGAACCAGACTCAAAAAGGTAAGCCATAGTCATCTGGGTGACACTGGAGAGTGTGATTATAAATTATTTCCCTTCTATAACTGTGTACTAAATGGTCAAAAAAATGCAATTGTGTAACCAGGAAATTCATTCAAGTTTTAAGATGAAGTCTATTTTGTTGAAGTTACAGCTCAACCGTTCACTAATGGAGCCTTGATTGATAGACATCAGTAAATCAATTATCTATTTATATTTCATTTTCATGAAAGGACTGGTGAAGCCTGCTGAGGTCTATTAGGAAACACTGCATATCTGCTCATTCATGCATTTATTCATGCAAAATCAGCCAATCATGTGACAGCAGCTTCAGTTAATGTTCACGTCAAACATCAGATCTGGAAAAAAAGGGAAGCAATGTCAGTGAAATTAGCATGGTGGTTGTGCCAGGTGAGCTGGATTGAGTATTTCAGTATCCAGGGCATCCACACACAACAGTCTCTAGAGTTTACACAGCGTGGTGTGAAAAACAAAAAACATTCAGTGATAGTGATAGGATTTGAGCTGACAGGAAGCCTACAGTAACACAAATGATCACTCTTTGCAAACATGGTGAGCAGAAAAGTCCGAGCATGTCCGAACACGCAACTCATCAAACCTTGAGGTGGATGAGCTACAAGAGCAGAAGGCCACATCAGTTTCCACTCCTGTCAGCCAAGGACAGGAATCTGAGGCTACAGTGGGAAACAGGCTCAGGCAAACTGGACAATACTGGAAAAGTATAAGAAAAAAAAAAACAACTGGTTCAAATTCTTCAACTGTCACATAATTGTCTGACTGGAGATTTGTATGAATGAAGATGGCTTCGGACTGCAATTACCATGAACAGTTTTGTGACCAGATGATCAGTGAACTTCAACAAGACAGACTTCCTGTTAACACTCGAATCTATTTCCTGCATACACAATTCCACTTTTTGACCATATAGTACACAGTTCTAAAAGATAAATGATTTATAATCGCACTCTCCGGTGTCACCCAGATGAAGATGGGTTCCTTTATGAGTCTGGTTCCTTTCAAAGGTTCTTCCTCATATTGTTTCAGGGAGTTTTTCCTTGTTATTGTCACCTCTGGCATGCACATTAGGGATAAAATGTATTATTGATATCCTGATATATTTCTGTAAAGCTCTTTGTGACAATATCCATTGTCAAAAGTGCTACACAATTAAATTGAATTGTATAAGAAGATGATGATGACGATGATTCTTATTATTGTTTTTGTTTTGATATCATTAATCACAACAAATAAGATCTTATGTAACAGATCTGTTGTCAGATTATTTTCAGATTACAATCTGCTGTTATTATTCCAGTACAAACTGCACAGTTTTTTTGACTTGTTAGGTTGAAATCTTTATGGGACACATCAACCAACAAAAAAAAAAAAAAAAAATATTATAAAATATGCTTTATTTCATTTATTCATTTAACATGCATCGCTTTTTCCTCTATCATATAAACCTTTTGGGTGCTAAATTCTGTTGAACTTGCTATAATTGATTTTTATTTATTTGGCCCAGGAATTGAAGAAAAGGCAAATATAAACATGTTAGGGGAAAAAAACATGAATTTTTCATTTGTAATTAGATTTTCTTGAAGAGAGCTGATCTGGCCTGGTCATCTGAATGGAGATGAAAAGGCTAAGAGATGTTTGTGCTGAAATTAATGGTTCTCTGCAATGAATATGCTGAGGTTTTTCAGTACAATGCACTCTCTCGAGCAAAACAGATGGCGTGTTTCACAATGACCCAGAATGAAACGATGATCAACACCAGACGTTCGCTCTCAGTTAAAATGCTCATATGGGTGCAGTGTGTTTCTGAGGCATAAAATCTGACAACATCATTTCCTAGCGCTGCTCTTTGTCAGCTCTATAGATAGTCTGTCTGACTGGGTCATAGGAAGATGCTGCACATGATAAATACACAAGCTGAGTACAGTTGAATACACTTCAATTACTTTGCGTTGTGTAACTTAGTAAACAAGCTGTCATTTTACGATACATCTGGATTCTTAAAAAAAAAAAGTGAAAAAAAAAAATCCTATTACTGATATCCATTTGATTTGGTGGTATCTTTTATTTTTATTATTCATTTTATTAAATTGTTCTTACATGTGTGTTTTCCTTAACCCCCACTGCACATAACGAATCGCTGAAATGTGAGCGTTTGAAATTGCAGAAGGACAGAAGACGTCCAGACACGTGCCACCCCTTTCATCCTGAGGTAACCTAAAGCCCCTTAAAGTCTAAAACACTTATATTTTACTATATTTTTATTTATCTATGACTCGGATGCTTCATTTGTTTCTAAAACAACCAAGTCAGGCAATGTTTTAACAAATAGCTCCAGGGCCGCTCCTGCACTCGATCCTGCGCTGGCGCTGGGCTTACCATCAATGTGGAGTCTGTTGCATTTCAGAGTCAGTGTCAGTGTCAGGGTTTCCTCTGCTTTCTTCACCAAAACATGCAGGTGGATTGGCTACACCAAATTGCACCTAGGCCTAAATGTGTGTATGTATGGTGCTCTGTTTACCTCTCCGTGTTCCCAGAATCCAGTTCCTCCAGGATTTTGTGCCGCTATAAAGGCCTGATTTTGCTGCAAGGTTTTTTCCCCCCAATTTATGATGCAACTTTTGTGTGCTTTCAAGTTACTTGAATTGGTGAAATTCAAAGCATTTCTATAATATTATTTCTATAATAGCTGTAGTCATGCGAATCATAGATCTGCTGAATATGTGATGTGATGATACTGCATTGTCCAAATCTGCTGAACTTCTACAGAGTTTAATTTTCTACAAGCGCAAAATCCCCAAATCCTGGAAGGACACACAACAGATGAATGAATGAATAGGTCTATTATAACTGCGTTATATATTATATCTGTTGTATGTATATATCTCCAAAAAAAAAACAAAACAAAAAAAAAACAAGTACTAAGCCTGAAAGTTCACTAATGAATCCTGTTCATAATTATAACCTTATCCACTTTGTTGTAATCTTCCTTGCTCTGTTTTGTCCATAGGAAAACTCGATGGAATGTGGCCGGGCGTTAAACTCGAGTCCGTCTGTAATGGTAACATTCTTTGCTTTGTTAGTCACATTATTTCCCAGGTGACGAGAGACCCTCAGCCCCTAAAACCATGGATCAGCTTCGGCCAGCCTCGAGCTGATTCGGCATGCAAAAGCGATGATTTAAACAACCCCTGACACTGAGCAAAATAAGTAAACATAAAGAGAACGGTGCAGCCTCGTGGAGATTCCTTTGTTTTGCTTTCTTGTTTTTTTTTTTTTTTTTTCTTTTGAATTTGTGGGAATTTTTCATGGACGTTCATAAAATCCTGAAATAAATATAATGATGATGATATTGAAACTGGAGTATTGCTGGTGTGCTTGTTACTATAAATCATGAAATCCAGGACGATTCATTTCTTTAAAAAAAAATATCGATAAACAAATGAAATATTAACTAATGATGAACATTATGCCTCAGTATAAAGTGTATACAAGAAACGGTTCAATTAGAAGTGTCAAGTGTTAACCATACTACTGTGATCGTGGACTGTAAAGTCTGCTAATGTCAGTGGTTCTGTATGAGCTTTGCCTTATATTAATGAGAGAAACTAGTCCTGTTTGTGTACTTTTTAAAATAAAATGATCCTTAAAAATGCAGAAAAGATTTTGGTGGTCGGTTGAATATGCATGATGTGTGCGCGTGCGTGTGTGTGTGTGTGTGTGTGTGTGTGTGTGTGTGGGGGGAGAAAGAGCATGCTTGGTGTGTTTGGTTTCAGTTTTTTGTTTCTCTGATATGTATATAACGTCTATGTCTATTATCAGTATTTATATAACAGTGTGTGTGTGTGTGTGTGTGTGTGTGTGTGTGTGTGTGTGTGTGCGCATGTTTGTAGGTCTGTGTGTCTGTGTGCATGTTTGTAGGTGTGTGTGTGTATGTGTGTGTGTGTGTGTGTGTGTGTGTGTGTGTGCATGTTTGTAGGTGTGTGTAAGTGTGTGTGTGTGTGTGTGTGTGTGTGTGTGTGTGTGTGTGTGTGTGATATCAAATACCAGGGCTTTCACTCACACTGCAGCAGAAGAACATGTTCACAGCCTCCATGCACATCTGCAGTCCATTAGGATGGTGCGAGACAGACAGACGTGACCTAAGTAAAGAGAGCAATGTTCTTATTCTGCACTACACAGGAATTAGTGTCTGTGTGCTTATGCGAGGAGCAAAAATGAGGACTCTCATTTCAGAGAAAAAATTGGACCGCTCCATGGCCGATTGCTAATGAACAATATCACCCTTAACCGTATTTTCCTGTCTCTCCCAACTTATTGACATTTTGATAAATGAAGTGGTAGAAATTTTACATCCAGAAAGAATCACAAGCCAAATAACACTGAATGATACTCCATATATCTCAATCATTGATCTGTAATATCTAGACTATTATTCTGCAATATATTTCACATTATTTTCTATAGTTATTAGTAGCAGATTTATAAAATATTAAACATTTAGACTTTTTGCTAGCACAGAAAAAATGTCAGATGTGTGATTAATGGTGATGGGGCTGGAAATGACTGGAAATTTGGCTTTGGACAACTTGGCTTACATTTCTGTGGCAGTTACTCGAAAAAAAAAATATTGCTATTGCTAACAAATAGTTCTTCTAAATGCCTTTAGAGGCTATTTTGTAATAATGCTAGCTAAATGCCTTTAGAGGCTATTTTGTTATAATGCTACCTAAATGCCTTTAGAGGCTATTTTGTAATAACGCTAGCTAAATGCCTTTAGAGGCTATTTTGTTATAATGCTAGCTAAATGCCTTTAGAGGCTATTTTGTTATAATGCTACCTAAATGTCTTTAGAGGCTATTTTGTTATAATGCTAGCTAAATGCCTTTAGAGGCTATTTTGTTATAACGCTAGCTAAATGCCTTTAGAGGCTATTTTGTTATAACGCTAGCTAAATGCCTTTAGAGGCTATTTTGTTATAATGCTAGCTAAATGCCTTTAGAGGCTATTTTGTTATAACGCTAGCTAAATGCCTTTAGAGGCTATTTTGTTATAACGCTAGCTAAATGCCTTTAGAGGCTATTTTGTTATAATGCTAGCTAAATGCCTTTAGAGGCTATTTTGTTATAACGCTAGCTAAATGCCTTTAGAGGCTATTTTGTTATAATGCTAGCTAAATGCCTTTAGAGGCTATTTTGTTATAATGCTACCTAAATGCCTTTAGAGGCTATTTTGTTATAACGCTAGCTAAATGCATTTAGAGGCTATTTTGTTATAACGCTAGCTAAATGCATTTAGAGGCTATTTTGTTATAATGCTAGCTAAATGCCTTTAGAGGCTATTTTGTTATAATACTACCTAAATGCCTTTAGAGGCTATTTTGTTATAATGCTAGCTAAATGCCTTTAGAGGCTATTTTGTTATAGTGCTAGCTAAATGCCTTTAGAGGTTATTTTGTTATAATGCTAGCTAAATGCCTTTAGAGGCTATTTTGTTATAATGCTAGCTAAATGCCTTTAGAGGCTATTTTGTTATAATGCTAGCTAAATGCATTTAGAGGCTATTTTGTTATAATGCTAGCTAAATGCATTTAGAGGCTATTTTGTTATCTTCTTCTTCTTCTTCTTTCGGCTTTTCCCTTCAGGGGTCGCCACAGCGAATCATCTCTCTCCACCTATCCCTATCTTCTGCATCCTCAACACTTGCACCCACTAGCTTCATATCCTCATTAATTCCATCCATATACCTCCTCTTTGGCCTTCCTCTTTGCCTCCTGCCTGGCAGCTCCATGTCCAACATTCTCCTACCAATATACTCACTCTCCCTCCTCTGAACATGTCCAAACCATCTTAATCTGGCCTCCCTAACTTTGTCCCCCAAACATCCAACATGAGCTGTCCCTCTGATGTACTCGTTCCTAATCCTGTCCAATCTTGTCACTCCCAAAGAGAACCTCAACATCTTCAGCTCTGCTATCTCTATCTCTAGCTCTGACCCCTGTCTCTTCCTCAGTGACACTGTCTCTAAACCATACAGCATGGCCGGTCTCACCACTGTCTTGTACACCTTCCCCTTGATTCTCGCTGATATTTTCCTATCACACAGAACTCCTGACACCTTTCTCCACCTATTCCAACCTGCCTGCACTCGCTTCTTTACCTCTTTCCCACACTCTCCATTACTCTGGACTGTTGACCCCAAGTACTTAAACTCATGTACCTTCTTCACCTCTTCACCCTATAACCTTACTGTTCCACTTCCCTCCCTTTCATTCACACACATGTACTCAGTCTAACTACGACTGACTTTCATTCCTCTTCTCTCCAGCGCAAACCTCCACCTGCTCCCTGCCCTCACTACAGATCACAATGTCATCTGCAAACATCATTGTCCAAGGAGACTCCTGTCTGACCTCCTCTGACAACTGGTCCATCAAAATAGCAAACAGGAAGGGGCTCAGAGCCGATCCCTGACACAGTCCCACCTCCACTTTGAACTCCTCTGTCTGACCTACAGCACACCTCACCACTGTCCTGCTCCTCTCATACATGTCCTGCACCACTCTGACATACTTCTCTGCTATTCCTGACTTCCTCATACAGTACCACAGCTCTTCTCTTGGCACCCTGTCATACGCTTTCCCCAAGTCTACAAACACACAGTGCAACTCTCTCTGACCATCCCTATACTTCTCCATCAAAATTCTCAGAGCAAAAATTGCATCTGTTGTGCTCTTTCTGGGCATGAAGCCATACTGCTGCTCACAAATTTCCACTACCTTCCTTAACCTAGCTTCCACTACTCTTTCCCATAGCTTCATTGTATGGCTCATCAACTTTATCCCCCTATAGTTGCTGCAACTCTGCACGTCACCCTTATTCTTAAAGATCGGCACTAACACACTTATTCTCCATTCCTCAGGCATCCTCTCGCTCTCTAAAACTCTGTTGAACAAACTAGTTAAAAATTCCACTGCTGCCTCACCTAGACACTTCCAGACCTCCACCGGGATGTCGTCAGGACCAACTGCCTTTCCACTTTTCATCCTCTTCAAAGCCTTCCTGACTTCATCCTTTCTAATCTTATCTACTTCCTGTTCCACAGAGTTCACCCCTTCTACTCTTTTTTCCCTCTAATTTTCCTCATTCATCAGCTCCTCAAAGTACTCCTTCCATCTCCTCTGTACACTCTCCTCACTTGTGAGCACCCTTCCATCTCTATCCTTAATAACTCTAACTTGCTGCACATCCTTCCCATCTCGATCACTCTGCCTAGCTAACCTGTACAAGTCCTTCTCTCCTTCTCTAGTGTCTAACCTAGTGTACAACTCGTCATATGCCTTCTGCTTGGCCTTAGACACCTCCCTCTTCACTCTGCGCTATAACTCCTTGTATTCCTGTCTATTCTCTTCAGTCCTGTTCATGTCCCACTTCTTCTTGGCTAACCTCTTCCTCTGGATACTATCCTGAACTTCCTCATTCCACCACCAAGTCTCCTTATCTTCATTCCTCCTTCCAGATGACACACCCAGCACCTTTCTCCCTGTCTCCCTGATCACTTCTGCTTTAGTATCCCAGTCATCTGGCAGCAGTACCTGACCACCCAGAGCCTGCCTCAACTTCTGTCTAAATTCCTCACAACATTCTTTCTTTTTCAGCTTCCACCACTTGGTTTCCTTCTCTATCTCTATCTTTGACCTCTTCTTCTTACAGACCATCAAAGTCATCCTACACACCACCATCCTATGCTGTCTGACTACACTCTCTCCCACTACCACTTTACAGTCACTAATCTCTTTCAGATTGCCTCTTCTACATAGGATGTAGTCTACCTGTGTTCTCCTACCTCCACTCTTGTAAGTCACTCTATGCTCCTCCCTCTTCTGAAAATAAGTGTTAACCACACCCATGTCCATCTTCTTAGCAAAGTCCACTACCATCTGTCCTTCTAGGTTCCTTTCCTTAACTCCAAACTTGCCCATCACCTCCTCATCACCTCTGTTCTCCTCACCAACATGTCCATTAAAATCCGCTCCTATCACCACTCTCTCACCCGTGGGAATACTCTCCATCACCTCATCTTATTCACTCCAGAATCTCTCTTTCTCCTCTAACTCACAACCTACCTGTGGGGCATAACCACTAACAACATTTAACATCACCCCTTCAATCTCTAACTTCAGACTCATCTCCCTGTCTGACACTCTCTTCACCTCCAGAACATTCCTCACAAACTCCTCCTTCAGGACCACACCTACCTCATTTCTCTTACTATCCACACCATAATAAAACAGCTTGAATCCTGCTCCTATACTATGAGCCTTGCTACCCTTCCACCTGGTCTCCTGTACACACAGTATATCCACCTTCCTTCTCTCCATCATATCAGCCAGCTCTCTACCTTTCCCTGTCATAGTACCAACATTCAGAGTTCCTATTCACAGTCCTACACTCTTACCTTTCCTCTTCTCTCTCTGTCTGTGCACTCTCGTTCCTCCTCTACTTCTTCGACCAACAGTAGCCCAATTTCCACCGGTGCCCTGTAGGTCAACGGCACTGATGGCGGTCATTGTTAACCCGGGCTTCGACCGATCCGGTATGAAATTCAGAGTACTGACGATTCGCATGATTAAATTTGGCAATGTTTTACACTGGATGCCCTTCCTGACACAACCCTTTCTATTTATCCAGGCCTAAATGCCTTTAGAAGCTATTTTGTTTTAATGATAGCTAAATGCCTTTGGAGGCTATTTTGTTATAATGATAGCTAAATGTCTTTAGAGGTTATTTTGTTATAATGCTAGCTGAATGCCTTTAGAGGCTATTTTGTTATAATGCTAGCTGAATGCCTTTAGAGGCTATTTTGTTAAAATGCTAGCTAAATGCATTGAGAGGCCATTTTGTTTTAATGATAGCTAAATGCCTTTAGAGGCTATTTTGTTATAATGCTAGCTAAATGCATTGAGAGGCTATTTTGTTATAATGCTAGCTAAATGTCTTTAGAGGCTATTTTGTTATAATGCTAGCTAAATGCATTTAGAGGCTATTTTGTTATAATGCTAGCTAAATGACTTTAGATGCTATTTTGTTATAATGCTACCTAAATGCCTTTAGAGGCTATTTTGTTATAATGCTAGCTAAATGCCTTTAGAGGCTATTTTGTTATAATGCTAGCTAAATGCATTTAGAGGCTATTTTGTTATAATGCTAGCTAAATGTCTTTAGAGGCTATTTTGTTATAATGCTAGCTAAATGCCTTTATAGGCTATTTTGTTATAATGCTAGCTAAATGCCTTTAGAGGCTATTTTGTTATAATGCTAGCTAAATGCCTTTAGAGGCTATTTTGTTATAATGCTAGCTAAATGCATTTAGAGGCTATTTTGTTATAATGCTAGCTAAATGCCTTTAGTGACTATTTTGTTATTATGCTAGCTAAATGCATTTAGAGGCTATTTTGTTATAATGCTAGCTAAATGCATTTAGAGGCTATTTTGTTATAATGCTAGCTAAATGTCTTTAGAGGCTATTTTGTTATAATGCTAGCTAAATGCCTTTATAGGCTATTTTGTTATAATGCTAGCTAAATGCATTTAGAGGCTATTTTGTTATAATGCTAGCTAAATGCCTTTAGAGGCTATTTTGTTATAATGCTACCTAAATGCCTTTAGAGGCTTCTTCTTCTTCTTTCGGCTTCTCCCTTCAGGGGTCGCCACAGCGAATCATCTCTCTCCACCTATCCCTATCTTCTGCATCCTCAACCCTTGCACCCACTAGCTTCATATCCTCATTAATTACATCCATATACCTCCTCTTTGGCCTTCCTCTTTGCCTCCTGCCTGGCAGCTTCATGTCCAACATTCTCCTACCAATATACTCACTCTCCCTCCTCTGAACATGTCCAAACCATCTTAATCTGGCCTCCCTAACTTTGTCCCCCAAACGTCCAACATGAGCTGTCCCTCTGATGTACTCGTTCCTAATCCTGTCCAATCTTGTCACTCCCAAAGAGAACCTCAACATCTTCAGCTCTGCTACCTCTAGCTCTGACTCCTGTCTCTTCCTCAGTGACACTGTCTCTAAACCATACAGCATGGCCGCTCTCACCACTGTCCTGTACACCTTCCCCTTGATTCTCGCTGATATTTTCTGATCACACAGAACTCCCGACACCTTTCTCCACCCATTCCAACCTGCCTGCACTCGCTTCTTTACCTCTTTCCCACACTCTCCATTACTCTGGACTGTTGACCCCAAGTACTTAAACTCCTGTACCTTCTTCACCTCTTCACCCTGTAACCTTACTGTTCCACTTCCCTCCCTTTCATTCACACACATGTACTCAGTCTTACTACGACTGACTTTCATCCCTCTTCTCTCCAGCGCAAACCTCCACCTCTCCAGGTTTTCCTCCACCTGCT
Source organism: Hemibagrus guttatus (assembly GCA_033459395.1). Lineage (NCBI taxonomy): Eukaryota > Metazoa > Chordata > Actinopteri > Siluriformes > Bagridae > Hemibagrus > Hemibagrus guttatus. Next base: position 9,828,996 of record JAUCMX010000007.1, read on the forward strand.
CCCTGCTCTCACTACAGATCACAATGTCATCTGCAAACATCATTGTCCAAGGAGACTCCTGTCTGACCTCCTCTGACAACTGGTCCATCACTATAGCAAACAGGAAGGGGCTCAGAGCCGATCCCTGATGCAGTCCCACCTCCACATTGAACTCCTCTGTCTGACCTACAGCACACCTCACCACTGTCCTGCTCCTCTCATACATGTCCTGCACCACTCTGACATACTTCTCTGCTACTCCTGACTTCCTCATACAGTACCACAGCTCTTCTCTTGGCACCCTGTCATACGCTTTCTCCAAGTCTACAAACACACAGTGCAACTCCCTCTGACCATCCCTATACTTCTCCATCAAAATTCTCAGAGCAAAAATTGCATCTGTTGTGCTCTTTCTGGGCATGAAGCCATACTGCTGCTCACAAATTTCCACAACCTTCCTTAACCTAGCTTCCACTACTCTTTCCCATAGCTTCATTGTATGGCTCATCAACTTTATCCCCCTATAGTTACTGCAACTCTGCACGTCACCCTTATTCTTAAAGATCGGCACTAACACACTTCTTCTCCATTCCTCAGGCATCCTCTCACTCTCTAAAACCCTGTTGAACAAACTAGCTAAAAATTCCACTGCTGCCTCTCCAAGACACTTCCAGACCTCCACCGGGATGTCATCAGGACCAACTGCCTTCCCACTTTTCATCCTCTTCAAAGCCTTCCTGACTTCATCCTTTCTAATCTTATCTACTTTCTGTTCCACAGAGTTCACCCCTTCTACTCTTTTTTCCCTCTCATTTTCCTCATTCATCAGCTCCTCAAAGTATTCCTTCCATCTCCTCTGTACACTCTCCTCACTTGTGAGCACCCTTCCATCTCTATCCTTAATAACTCTAACTTGCTGCACATCCTTCCCATCTCGATCCCTCTGCCTAGCTAACCTGTACAAGTCCTTCTCTCCTTCTCTAGTGTCTAACCTAGTGTACAACTCGTCATATGCCTTCTGCTTGGCCTTAGACACCTCCCTCTTCACTCTGCGCTGTAACTCCTTGTATTCCTGTCTATTCTCTTCAGTCCTGTCCATGTCCCACTTCTTCTTGGCTAACCTCTTCCTCTGGATACTATCCTGAACTTCCTCATTCCACCACCAAGTCTCCTTATCTTCTTTCCTCCTTCCAGATGACACACCCAGCACCTTTCTCCCTGTCTCCCTGATCACTTCTGCTGTAGTTTCCCAGTCATCTGGCAGCACTACCTGACCACCCAGAGCCTGCCTCAACTTCTGTCTAAATTCCTCACAACATTCCTCCTTTTTCAGCTTCCACCACTTGGTTTTCTTCTCTATCTCTGACCTCTTCTTCTTACAGACCATCAGAGTCATCCTACACACCACCATCCTATGCTGTCTGGCTACACTCTCTCCCACTACCACTTTACAGTCACTAATCTCTTTCAGATTGCCTCTTCTACATAGGATGTAGTCTACCTGTGTGCTCCTACCTCCACTCTTGTAAGTCACTCTATGCTCCTCCCTCTTCTGAAAATAAGTGTTAACCACACCCATGTCCATCCTCTTAGCAAAGTCCACTACCATCTGTCCTTCAAGGTTCCTTTCCTTAACTCCAAACTTGCCCATCACCTCCTCATCACCTGTGTTCCCCTCACCAACATGTCCATTAAAATCCGCTCCTATCACCACTCTCTCACCCGTGGGAATACTCTCCATCACCTCATCTAATTCACTCCAGAATCTCTCTTTCTCCTCCAACTCACAACCTACCTGTGGGGCATAACCACTAACAACATTCAACATCACCCCTTCAATCTCTAACTTCAGACTCATCACCCTGTCTGACACTCTCTTCACCTCCAGGACATTCCTCACAAACTCCTCCTTCAGGACCACACCTACCCCATTTCTCTTACTATCCACACCATAATAAAACAGCTTGAATCCTGCTCCTATACTACGAGCCTTGCTACCCTTCCACCTGGTCTCCTGTACACACAGTATATCCACCTTCCTTCTCTCCATCATATCAGCCAGCTCTCTACCTTTCCCTGTCATAGTACCAACATTCAGAGTTCCTATTCTCAGTCCTACACTCTTACCTTTCCTCTTCTCTCTCTGTCTGCGCACTCTCCTCCCTCCTCTACTTCTTCGACCAACAGTAGCCCAATTTCCACCGGCGCCCTGTAGGTCAACGGCGCCGATGGCGGTCGTTGTTAACCCGGGCCTCGACCGATCCGGTATGAAATTCGTACTGACGATTCGCATGGTTAAATTTGGCAATGTTTTATGCCGGATGCCCTTCCTGACGCAACCCTCTCTATTTATCCGGGCTTGGGACCGGCACAGAAGTCACTGGACTGTGACCCCCATGGCTAGATTAAATGCCTTTAGAGGCTATTTTGTTATAATGCTAGCTAAATGTCTTTAGAGGCTATTTTGTTATAATGCTACCTAAATGCCTTTAGAGGCTATTTTGTTATAATGCTAGCTAAATGCCTTTAGAGGCTATTTTGTTATAATGCTAGCTAAATGCATTTAGAGGCTATTTTGTAATAATGCTACCTAAATGCCTTTAGAGGCTATTTTGTTATAATGCTAGCTAAATGCATTTAGAGGCTATTTTGTTATAATGCTAGCTAAATGCATTTAGAGGCTATTTTGTTATAATGCTAGCTAAATGCCTTTAGAGGCTATTTTGTTATAATGCTAGCTAAACGCATTTAGAGGCTATTTTGTTATAATGCTAGCTAAATATCTTTAGAGGCTATTTTGTTATAATGCTAGCTAAATGCCTTTATAGGCTATTTTGTTATAATGCTAGCTAAATGCATTTAGAGGCTATTTTGTTATAATGCTAGCTAAATGCCTTTAGTGACTATTTTGTTATTATGCTAGCTAAATGCATTTAGAGGCTATTTTGTTATAATGCTAGCTAAATGCATTTAGAGGCTATTTTGTTATAATGCTAGCTAAATGTCTTTAGAGGCTATTTTGTTATAATGCTAGCTAAATGCCTTTATAGGCTATTTTGTTATAATGCTAGCTAAATGCATTTAGAGGCTATTTTGTTATAATGCTACCTAAATGCCTTTAGAGGCTATTTTGTTATAATGCTAGCTAAATGCCTTTAGAGGCTATTTTGTTATAATGCTAGCTAAATGCATTTAGAGGCTATTTTGTAATAATGTTACCTAAATGCCTTTAGAGGCTATTTTGTTATAATGCTAGCTAGTTATTTGTTTGATTGTTTAGGCATCATTTCTTTAACCCATGTTATTCCTTCCACTTCTGTCCACATTTTAATTTTCCATTAGATTAGAATTAAAACTTACGCTGTGTAACTTCTTATCCCGCTGATTAAATGCCCTGTTTGTGGCTGAAATCTTTTTTTCTCTTTGTTTCTAAAATCAGAGGATGAGAATCTGTCGTAAACCGCTCTTCCTTTTCCTTCACATTGGCATTCGAGCCACATCATGTTCCAGTCCATTTTTATCTTTCAGCTGTGCTGCGTTTCTGTTCCATCTCTCATGCCAGCTGACATTGCGGTGTCTCCATGGTAACAGAGCAGCTTAAATGGGAGTGTGTGTGTGTGTGTGTGTGTGTGTGTGTGTGTGTGTGTAGCTTGTCTAGTGATACACCAAAAAAAGCCCTTTGGAGTTTTCTTTTCTTTTGTCCTTTACCCAAAGGACTTCAGACGCAACTTATTTGTGATGTGGTGCTTGTCATGATACTAACCCTGACTTTCAGGAAGCCACAATAAATATAAGTAATCAAAAAACAAACAAAATGGCTCGTAGATCGTTTCTGTTTATAGAGATGTCTTATACAGATGCAGAGTGTCATTCACTGTGAGGAGAAGATGATTGGCTGCAATTCACCACCTCTTCAGGACCTGTACACTTCCAGGACCCTGAAGCGAGCGGTTAAAATTGTGGTTCACTTTTTATACAATGTTATACTGCACTATTACAATATTAATATTTAATAATATATTAATATTTTCTCTAGATGTTAATATTATATGATATTTTCTCTAGATTTTCTACACAGTTAAATCTTGCTTAAATGTCTTAGATTTTTCTTTCTATTTTAATGTTTATATATTTAGTGGTGTTCACCAATACACCAAGGCAAATTCCTTGTACATGTAAAACCCTTAGCAATAAAACTGAATCGGATTTTGACAAGGAGGTGTTCCTACTACTGGTTGCCATGGCAATACATTTATCATTGGGTGGCAGTGATAACTAGCATTCTACTCGACAACAAATCAGTTTTCTTGTCGCTAAAATTAAACATTTCGGAAGCAGATTTGATTATTGCATATAGAATTCAGCAGCATATATGCATCATCGTTGATAAAAGATGAAGTAGAAGCAGTGTGTTGATCTCTGCCAAGGATCATGTGCGCTCTACTGTCTACTCTACTTCACTCCCATTGCTAGTCTCTGCACCTATCGCTCCATATTTACACGTTAAACAATTTACATAAAATCAACTCCATAATTTCCTCCAGGTTCCATATGGTTGTTTCCTCCGATTACCAAACATAGCAGACACGTGTAAACCCTTTCCTGAAAAACTGCATAAAAAACTTTACACTTGTAGACTGATAGACTGCAGTTTAAATCTACAGTCTGAGCTAGAAAGAAATAAGTGCCGTGCCTCTTCTTTATTCCCTTCTGTCTATTTTTCTTATAAACACCGGTGGTGCTGTTGCACTTAATTCCACCAAAACAATCCTTAAGACATTTGTTAGACATAATCAGGTGCGGATGCCAAAAAACAAAACCTTATATTGATATCTTTTAATCTCGGAAAGACTGGAGGTTTAGCCGTGCTACTGCGTTTACACCAGCATTCCTGTTTCTAACAGAAACCAGTAAATACGCTGCTTCTCAACCGTTACATCTTTTGGATTTTGCTGTCTCATTTGTCTATCTGTTCTTCCCAAAAGCCCCTTATTCATCACACACAAAAACATTTATTCTGACATACAGGCTGAACTGAGGATTAGAAGATGAAGGCTGGCACTCATACTCCATTTTGAGTAACTGGATCATTCAGTATTTCAAATGGGAAGTGATCTGTTTTGACAAGTGTGTTAATTTTTCTGCTTCATGTGCATGGAGAAAGCACAAACGTAGAAACACACACTCACACTCACACACATGTACAATAATATCTTACAGTACATGTATTGGCTTTCAAAAACTCTATCCTGTGATCTTAAGATCTGATTTGGCTAGAAGATTGACATGTTTGGATTATGTGTGTGATTGTGCTTCAATCATGGGCTTATTTCTGGTAGTTTTAATTCTACTCTTTTTTTTTTTTTTCAGAGGCCTCCAGATAAGCCAAACCTCAGCAGTGTGACCATGGTTTCAAGACAAATTATGCAGAAATGAAAACAGAACAAGGGCACACACATTCGCTTGGGAGATTCCCTCGCATGCTAGTGTTTTACCTCAGATAATAAAGGAACAGGAACACACGAGTTTTTTTTATTTTTTTTTATGCATGTCTATTTCAGTGAACCCCTACATTTTGCATACTTGTGGTGCAAAACTCACAAGACGGGAGGTGGAAGAGAATAAAATATGGGTTAAAATTGGGTTCACTGAGTGCAACTGCAAGGAACCTTTGGAGACCACATGAGTTTCAAAATTATACTTATTTCCCCAGTGTTCGTCGTAATTAGATTTCTTCTACAGTGTTGTTGAGGAAAGGTAAGACGTTATTTAAAATTGGTAATACAAATGTTGTTACATCAAATCAAAGTGGAATGTGTAATGGCTTGTGTGGTTTTGGTGGGATTTGGAATGAAGTGGTCAGCAGAAGGTCACGTTTGGGGCCACTGCGGCACTGTGGTTAACGAAAAGTATCATGACATCATGGCCTCAAGGTTCGTTCCGTGGCCTGCAGACGAGATGGAGTGGGAATGATATGTGAAAGAAGACCACACACATCAGAACCGTGGAATAACACTTGAATCGTTAGGATGGGTCAAAACAACAGAGAAAGAGAGAGAGAGAGAGAGAGAGAGAGAGAGAGAGAGAGAGAGATGAGAAGAACAGATAATGAAACATCTGCGTTGAGGTTATAATTACTAAACTACTATTTCATTACTATTCGTGGTTATTACTTCATTCCCATACCTTACTTCATTCAATACCATCCCACTGTCCTTACTGAAACGTTAACTCGAGACCGCATGTCTTTCAGGCGTAATACACATGCAGTCTCTTAAAACATGTCTTATGTCATGGAGCAAGTCGGTTATTTCAGTAAATATAGTCTGGGTTTCCATCAAGTCAGGGGTGAAGCCCCTTCATTCTCAAGAACTGATACTACTGAGCTATGAGGGTGGAAGGTTTTTTTAAACACACACACACACACACACACATACACACACACACACACACACACACACACACACACACACACAGTTACACATATATACACAATTACACACACACATATAGTTACAAACATATACACAATAACACATTTACATACACAATCTTCCAATCCCCCCACACATATACACAATTACACACACACACACACACACACACACATAGTTACACACATATACACAATAACACATTTGTAGTGAAATTACAGTGTGTAGTGCATCTGTATTTGTGTGTGTGTGCGTGTGTGTGGCCCTGTTACAGGTGTATCAGAAACATATACTGTCCAGAAATATCCAGCCACTAATGATCATGTGGTCAGAGAGTGACCACTGATGACTGATCACCACCAACTGCACACAGAAAACATTTTGCTGTAGTCTTTGATTTTACACATGGTGGATCTGCATGGTAGTTATTTCCATTAAAGTGGGTTGTAAGCGACCCATTCACCATGCTTCTGAATACTTTTAAGTCAACAAACATAGCATGTCTCTTCTAAATAACAAGCAACTAGAATGTACAGTGAACCACTTCAATTATAAACAGTGTATAAAGTAAGGTCAAATAATTGGCTAGCTAACAGAGCTAAATGCTGTTAGCTTGCTATATTTGTTAGCCAACCACAGTTGGCAAAACAAAATAACAATGTAAACAGATTATCTTGTTTAAAAGTTTACACCCCCTTGCCGACTCTTAATGTATCATGCTGCCTTCTTGAGTATCAGTGAATGTTTGTTTTAATAGCTGTGTACAAGTAACTCAGATGTCTTTGGTGTGAAAACATGGATCTCAACATAGGACAAATATGCAGAAGATGCTGGAAAAGCAAAGAATGTGCTGGACCTTGAGGATTTTTCTAAAGAGCAATTGGCAGTTAAACTGCTCAGGACAAACTAGGGATTCATAAACAACTAACATAAAACATAAAAACAGTCACTGGGTTTTGCCACATGTTCAAAACTCTTCATATAGTCTGCAATACCAACATGAGTCTTCATATCCAAAACTCCCTCAAAACACCAAAACACTTCATGCACATCTAAGAATAAGCTCCTTCAACCATATCAACAATTCTAATTTAAAAAGCACATGCTGTCACTTGTAACACACTGACCTAAAAAAAAACACTAATAGAATTGATGCATTTTTGAGATTTTTAAAGTTTAAATGATTTTTTTCAGGTAAATCAGTATTTCATTACAGAATATAAATAACACCATAACAATCACATTACTGACTGTATTAAAGTATATACATACTGAGACATGAGCATAAGATGTTGAGGTTCTCTTTGGGAGTGACAAGGTTGGACAGGATTAGGAACGAGTTCATCAGAGGGACAGCTCATGTTGGACGTTTGGGGGACAAAGTTAGGGAGGCCAGATTAAGATGGTTTGGACATGTTCAGAGGAGGGAGAGTGAGTATATTGGTAGGAGGGAAAGTTGGACATGGAGCTGCCAGGCAGGAGGCAAAGAGGAAGGCCAAAGAGGAGGTATATGGATGGAATTAATGAGGATATGAACCTAGTGGGTGCAAGTGTTGAGGATGCAGAAGATAGGGATAGGTGGAGAGAGATGATTCTCTGTGGTGACCCCTGAAGGGAAAAGCCGAAAGAAGAAGAAGAAGAGACTGAGACATGAACATCAGAAATGCTGCAATTTGCTCTTTCTCTCTTCCACTCTTATTTCCCGAACAAATTCATTCCGAAGCTCCTTTTACTAAAAGATGGTAATGAAACTAAAAACTCTGAACTGAAAAATGAGACTAAAATTGCAAACAGTTGTGTTGGGAACAATTATTACTTCAGTTTTATTGTAAATATTCTGATTTTGTAATGTTTCCATATGTTTATAGTAGAACTGCATGAAATTTACCATCATTCTGTTTCGAAAGCAGTGTGTTGAAAAATGCTACAGATATCTAGTGTTTTGCAGGTGGTGGAGTAGGAATGACAAAAGAATTCATGGATTTTGGAAGATGTGCTCATTGCACAATGCAGTTTGTGTGAAGACAATGATTCATATTTTGGCCTGCACGGGCCTCTGTTTCGCTGACTGTGTGAAATTTTAGATAGATAGATAGATAGATAGATAGATAGATAGATAGATAGATAGATACTTTATTCATCAGAATGGGAAATAAAATTTTTTTTTTTAGATAGAATTTTTTATGTGAATTCAGTGATTCAACACTTTTTTAAAAGTACATTGGTGTTTTATTCCATAGAAAAATGGAAATGGACTTATCTGACATTTTCAATCAGTATAAACAAATGAATTATTTTATGGCTGCAAGTCTGATGTAAAATGAGTCAGGACTCTGTTAGCACTGTTAGTTTCAGTGTGAAATGTTTGTTTTCCCTCTGTTGGATAACCTTACACAGAATTGTAGTGGTTGAAGATAACGCCTTCAAATTTTAGAAACTTATGAGAAAGCACTTAGAGCATCTCAGAGAACAGAAATGGGTTTGATTTCAGACGTTACTTTAAACATAGAAACATTTGTCTGGGAAAAGAAACAACGGTATTTGTTTTTTGGAACTTTTCTGTGAAAATTTTGCCTTTAACTCTAACCCCTAACTCAAACCTCAACCCCTAACCCTAACCCTTAGGCTGGGAAAAAACAGAAATAATTACAGAAAAATTATGAAAACCATATATCCCTGAGTGCCTACTTTTATATGAACCATTAGAGACCACTGTGGAGTGTGGCATGACAAAGCAATTCAATGCTGAACATGGACGAAACAAATTGGAGCAAATTCCATTTTTTTGGCCTTTGGTAAAATGAGTTAAGCAAGGCATGTTAGCAATCAGATAAATAAATAAATAAATAAATAAATAAATAGATAAATAAATAAATAAATAAATAAATACACTGTATGATTCCAGAGAAAAACCTTTTCAAATTTGTGTAAATTCAGCTGAGTCTTGTGGACTATATGTAGACATCTGTTGTTGCACACATTTTATGCACATTTTATGCGCAATATTGACTTTATTCATGATCTGCCACTGTCCCATATTAATATATATATATATATATATACACATATATATCCCCCTTGCTTATATAAGTAGATAATTCTATTTCTAATTTTATTGTAATTGTTTCATCCTATTTTATGATATGTTCATTTAACAGGCAGTCATACAGTGTATGGTTATAAATGTGACAAACAAGTCAACTATAACAGAGAACTTGAGTACTGTAACAAGAGTAATATCCTGGATATCCATGGTAGCTTAGTGGTTGGTATGTTTGCTTCACACTGACAGGGTTGGGGGATTGCCTTTGCCCTGTGTGTGTGTGTGTGTGTGTGTGTGTGTGTGTGTGTGTGTGTGTGTGTGTGTGTGTGTGTGTGTGTGTGTGTGTGGAGTTTGCTTATTCTCCCTGTGCTTTAGGGTTTTCCTCCATGTACTCAAGTGTCCTCCACCAGATCAGGTTGATATGACCCTCTGTAGGATAAACAGTACAGAAAATAAATGAATGCATGGATGGATGGATAGATAGATGTTCTGGACAAATGTGAACTAAAGGGATACATGGCTTCACACAAGGGCTTTAACTTCACTGACTCTTAGTTAGACAGTTGTTCTGTCTTTCTTTCTTTCTTTCTTTCTTTCTTTCTTTCTTTACTTCCTTTCTACACTTTCTTAGTTGCTTTCTTTTGGCAGTCATTGTGATAATGAGCAGGGCCATCCCACCACCGAGAAGAAAATCAAATAAAAATGAAATGACAAATTCGCCCCCCCGGGTGTCAGTAGAAACAGAGCGGCCTGTCAGCATGCACACACACACACACACGCGCGCTCATATACACACACAGTGCGCTGGGCAGCCGGATTTCACCACCAGCTGTACTAACACTCTCCTTGTGTGTGTGTGTGTGTGTGTGTGTGTGTGTGTGTGTGTGTGTGTGTGTGTGTGTGTGTGTGTGTGTGTGTGTGTGTGTGTGTGTGTGTGTGTGTGTGCATTTGAAAAACAGTATAAAAAAAAAAGGGTGTCAAAATTTTGTGTGTCTTGCAGAAATCTGCAGAAAATGTAGATATGGAGGTAAAACGTGTCCGTGGCCGCAAAACATGGAAGGTGTTTATACATACATGCAGCAGTGTTACCAAAAGTCATTGTGAGTTTCTGTTCTTTTTTTTCATTAAGCAACCTGTGTAGTGATACACAACAAAAACCAAGTCCACCGCCTGAAGCTATGGACTGCAAAAAGCCCACCACATACCAGCTATGTTCTAGGTGCATAACATCTCGAGCCCATATGAGCACATTTGGTATTCCTTGTCACGCTTCACTGTAGAAACGCTGCAGCCTTTAGCTCCAAGTGAGTCCATGTGATATGCACCTCATCTCTGGTGTCTCCTAGCAACTCAAAAGGGACAGAACTTTATATTTTTTGTACAAATTGCATTTGCTCAGTTTCTGTGGCTCAAGCACCACCCTTCCCCTAAGACACAGGCTCAGAATATTTTTAAAAACTTCAAAATCAAGATTTTTTTAGAGATTCAACAGGTTTATCCCTAACCTCTGCTTAGACTAGCCTAAGAGTCCAGATGTTCCACATCCAATGCATTTTCTTAATATAGCCACAAAAATCACAGGCCCTAAAGGATTAATTTTTGTCACTCATCACTCCTCTTGTATCACCACAGGAGATGTTTACTCTGTCCTGCAAGAGCTTTAAGAAACTCTCCTTTCCAACAGTGAGACACTTTAACAATAATCACAGCTCTGTGTGTATTGCATTATTATGGAAGCAATGAAGTGTGGAAATGTACAGAGAAAGATCTAGTCTGCAATCTGGGAACTGTGGACCCCTATGGAATAAAAGCTATAATGAATGTTGACAACAGCTATTACAACATACATTTCAACTATCTATTGGTTTTATTTGCTACAGCCTCTGAGACACTTTGTTTGCACAGCTGATGAAGGACATTGTTACAAAATGTCTGGTTATACTGCCATGTTTTCCGATCATTTTTCATATTTCAGTGAGCCTGCTCCTGTTCTTGGCTGACAGGAATAGAACCTGATGTTGCTCAAGGTTTGGTGTGTTGTGCATTCTGAGATGCTTTTTTGCTAAACACGGATGTAAAGTGTGATTATTTGAGCGGGTTCGATTACTATATTTATCTGTCATCAACTAACCAATTTATCTGTCATCAACTAAGATGTAATGGTCAAGTCATTGATATCACATTTTATTTCCCCCATTCTGGTGTCTGATATGAATATTACCTAAAAACTCTTAATCTGTGTCTGTATATTTTTATGCATTTCAATACTGCCAAATGATTAAATAATTGCAGGAAGTTTGAGCAGGAGTTTCAGAGTATCAGAGTGATCAGAGTAGCTGCTATCATTATTTATCTATTCATATACATTATGCACATTTCATATACATTATGCACATTGTGCAATGTCTTTAAACTAATCTCTCTCTTTTCTCAGCTTTAAAATGGGCTTCTCCCATTGATAGCTCTCTGGTCTTCATGTTGGTTTATCCTTTTTGACAACAAATACAGTCTTCACAGGCAAAACCCAGGGCTGAAACCAAGAGTAGACATCCAGATCTATTAATTGGTTAAACAATCAATCTAGCAAGGCACATCTGGGCAACAAGTAACATCTGTCAGTTACATGTTCCAATGTTTTCGAGCATTTGAAAAAGGGGTGTGTCCAAATGAAAGGTGGTGTTGTAAGTTGCTGTACATATCTACAGCTAAATTTCAGGAAATAGCTTAAAAGCTATTTAAAAGCTTAAATAATGACCTATCATCAAATCATATCAATAAACACATGCAACAATGCTCTGGTTTAATTAATTTTTTACTTAATTTATTTATTAATTAAGTCTAATGGCGTTGTTTTTTTGTTTTTTTTTACAGATAAGAAGAAATATTTCCGAAATTAAACAAAAAATTCAATTTCCTCCATGATGTTAATTTTTATAGGTTAATGGGTTTATATTCCATAAATTCTAAACTAAGAACTAAATTCTTCTGCAAGTATCATATAGCTTGATATAATGACTCTAGGTTGATGCTTTTACATGTACATTTGAGGCTACAACTCTAAGTACTGATTACAGCTGCATCGCTCCGGTGGGGGAATGAGAACTCTAAATCTACAGATTTTATTCATTCATTTGATCTTGATTAAACATTTTATCCTGCTCAGGGTCACAGTGGATCTGGGGGAAAATGAGGCAGGAGGAGTATGAGGCAGGAATACATCTTGTACCAATCCAATGCAGAACACTATGTACACAAACATTCACACACACATTCTCATTCCCAGCTGGGGACAATTTATCTTAGCCACCTAGCAGGTTTTTTGGAGGTCGGAGGAAACCGGAGAACCTGGAGGAAACCCATAGTGACGTGAGGATAGCATGTAGGTTAAAAACTGATTCTGTTGAACATATTCATGTTGTGTATTTGCATTAATAATTTATAAACATTTTATGTAGCACTTTTCCTACACAAAGTCACAGGGAACCTGGAGTCTATCCCTGGGGACTCCACAAGTTGGGGGACTCTCTGGACAGTGTGCCAACCCACTGTAATATAACACATACACACACACACACACACAGTCAATTTAGAGATGGCAATCAGTGCATCAAAGCAATCACAGCAACACATGTCTGTGGACTGGGGGACATACAAACATACAAATTCTACAAAAACAGAGTGGAGGTGTGAATCAAACCATCAACCTTGGGCAAAAAACAACCATAACCCCCCTTACAATTATATCAAAGTGAGAAAGATGTGACAGAGATGAATGATCGGGTGAATGATTGAGTTAAGTCAACAGGAAAAGATAGATAGATAGATAGATAGATAGATAGATAGATAGATAGATAGATAGATAGATAGATAGATAGATAGATAGATAGAGTAAACACACTTGCATGTACGTATATGTAATGCATTAGTGCTAGAGCTAAATAGAGAAAGCTGTTTTAAAGTAGAAAACATCAGCATCTGTCTCTTCAAGCTCGAATGAGCCATTGTGTAGTTGGTTACATTTGTATGCACATTTCCTTAATTTTGTGTCCAGATGTTTTCTCCTGCATTAATTTAATGCTGTCTGATTGGGTGAAGCTTTCCTATGTGTATTGTATGGTTTCGATTTGGTTTTACATGCTCTGTTTTTCTTGATAGGTATAAAGAAAAGTGTGACACACTTCTAACACATGTTGAAGTCATTTACGCTCAGTGATTGCTGTGCAGACAGTTTATGTCTCACTGATTTATTCATGAGCCTTATACTAACACACAGCAAAACCACACAGTAAAAATGGCATATGTAATTCTCAAGAAAAAGAACATGCTGGTTTCCTCCAGGTTCTGTGTTTTCCTCCCAAACAACATGCCAGTAGTAGCCCCTTGGTGTGAATGGTGTGTGTGTGTGTGTGTGTGTGTGTGTGTGTGTGTGTGTGTGTGTGTGTGTGTGAGTGAGAGAGAGAGAGAGAGAGAGAGAGAGAGAGAGAGAGAGAGAGAGAGAAAGAGAGCAGCAGTATGAGGAACTAATCCTTTTAATATGTAAAAGCATGTAGATTCAATAGGATGACCAAATATTCCCCCATATTTGCAAAAAGGTCTAAATGTTTAATATAATATGAATTATATTATAATTAATTCAGCTTGGAAATATATAAACAGCAATTATTGTAAAAAACTGTCTTGTACAAAAAAAAAGCATTTCCGATTTTCTTATTTTATTTACGGTTCTCAATGTATGACTAACAAATACACACAATTTGGCATCCAAATAATAATAATAATAAAAAAAAAATAAATAAAAAAAAATAAAAAATAATAATAATAATAATAATAATAATAATAATAATAATAAAAATAATAATAATAACATTTATTTATATTTAGCAGACACGTTTATCCAAAGTGACTTACAAATGAGCATTTTTAGTGGTTTAAGAGCTCTGCAGATTTTGCGAGAACAAGTTAGGGGTTAGTTAAGTGTTCATGGAAGATGTGGGCCATTATTTCTGAAAACAGTGATGGATTCTGTTGTCTAGATTGAAGTTGAAAGCTCATTCCAACACTGAGGGACAGTCAGTCTGAAGCTTCTGGAAAGGAACCTCATGCATCTGTGTAGCCACCTGCAGGCATCAGTACTTAACTGATCGCAGGTTACAGCTGATGAAGGAAATGCTTATCCTGATTTTTAGAAAAAAAAAAAAAAAGTTTATTTGTTTTTTTGTTTTTTTACAATAATTACATTAATATCTGTTTATCTGTTAATACAATTCATTGTTAAAATCTGTTTCTTTATATAACAAATGAACAAACATTAATTAATTATTTTGCATGCAAGTGTGCATGCATGTAAGTGTGTGTGTGTGTGTGTGTGTGTGTGTGTGTGTGTGTGTGTGTGTGTGTGGTTGGTATTCCATATAGGTTGTATGTCCATCATGT
>JAUCMX010000007.1:9846384-9943884 GCA_033459395.1 Hemibagrus guttatus
CAACTTTTACACCCTGTACTTTGCATAGCTGCACAGTGAAAGGAAAGAAAAGGCTACAACCGCAGTCACTGGCATAAAAAGTATGTCTCAAAATTGATCTTTATTTGTCCTTTCCAACATACACACATTAAATCAGATTTTTTTCTTTTTTCATTCCTGTCTCCAGTCATGTTCTCCTAAACCTACTCATTTGAACTTAATTGAAAAACCGCAGATGCTTACATCATCAGGAAATGATGTCAGACCTTTTCAGGTGCTGAACTTGAGGTAAAAGTACAGTACAGTCCATTAATATAGAAATACAAGTGTGTAACTGAAACGTTACATGTTTTATGTTAGTACAATTAAATGGACACCTTGCCCCACTTAAAAAAAACCTTATTTTGGGTGACATGATGGGTAGGGCATCAGCATGTTATCCTTTTCCACTTTCTAGCCAATGAGTGTTTTGAGTACAGCTTCACACACACACACACGCACGCACGCACGCACACACACACACACACACACACACACACACACACACACACACACACACACACACACACACACACACAGCCTCATGGCTTGTGAAGTGCGTCACAGCAAAATGAGCAGCTGGTAAAATATATCACACACACACATGTCCAAAATTTCAACTTTCACTTGAATATTAAGAGCGTTGAGTCGTTCTAATCCCTTGTGAGCCAAGGCAAAGCTAACTGATGGAAAAGGCAGGATGTTTTAAGAGCAGAGCTGGTTGTTTCACTGAACAATAACAGATTGTGTTTCATAAATGTGATTTAGGAGGTTAATTAGCGGCCGTGGCAATCATTTACACAGCCTTGATTGTTAAATGGCAGCTGCTCGATTCCCAAAATGCTGGCCGTTTCCAAATGGGAATCTCTGTCTGAAGAGTTTAGACAAGATTTGTAAAATATTGAGAAAAATGATGTGATCTAAGTAATATATTTTTATCTCAAAATTGTTTTTCTCCCAAGAAAGAGTGTTCCACTCAGCTGCCTAAAAGCATTACTTATCATTAAAAAATAGAGCTTACAAAATAAAATATTTAATGAAAAATTTATACATTATCAGAAACATTGTCACAGGTGCTGTAACAGAAAGACCCGCTGAGCACTGATGTAAAATCTTTCTATTAAAACATTTCTCTCTCCTACTTCTGTTTCAGGATGTGTGCCTTCTCCGTGTCTGGCCGTGTGATCAACACAGTGTGACTGCAGGCTTTGTATAAATCATAAAAATTTACTCACATGAAGTGAGTAACACCAACACCACCAAGAACACCACCACCACCAACAAAAAACACCAGCCCCACCCCCAGCACCAGAACAACCACCAACAACAACAAAAAACACCAGCACCAACAGCAACACCTCCAGCACCACCACCAACAAAAACAATACCAACACCACCACCAACACTACCACCACCACCAACAACAACAACACCAGCACCACCAACACCAACAACAACACCAGCACCAACACCACCACCACCACCACCACCACCTTCATCACCACCAACAACAAAAACAACACCACCAGCACCACCACCAACAACGACAACAACAACAGCAGCAGCAGCATCGCCCCACCACAATAATAGCAATAACAATCAAAAACAACCTATTGCTAAGTCAGACACACTGGGCTCCACAATTTAGCTTTACTATCATTATAGTCAACAAAATGTTCTTGTAAAAAACAGAAATATAGAGATTTTTTCCCTCTTAATCAGTCCATTCACTGTTTTTATTTTCTTTACAACATACAATGTCGGTAAGTTCTCAGTGAATCCTATTTAAAAGAGAAAGAAAGCCTCTGCTGTGTTTGCATTAAATAGACTTGATGATTGCTCTCAGATGTGACTGAAAGAAATGTAATTTTCAAACTGCTGCCTTTTCCTTTTTTCTTTCCATAAAACATTCTGATGTAAAATAATAAAAAATACTGTCTTTTCCTTTGATCCTTCCCTATTGTTATTACCCACAGACACATTTTATTCATGTTGGCTCATCGGGCTGGAAGAAGAAGAGATAACTGACAAATGTTTTCACCTGTTCAAGGTCACATGAATCACAAGATCATTTTCTTGCACATTTTTATTTTATTTTATTTTTTTTACATCTCGGAAACCTTCTTTATTTTTCAGTTTTACTCACAGCTTTTCACATGAAGCTTCTTTTCACATGTAATCACAGATTATTCACATTTTTATGTCACATGGCTAATTGAAGTCAGGCTATAATTTAGGGCAGTGGTGGCTCAGTGGTAAAGACTCTGGGTTGCTGATCAGAAGGTTGTGGATTAAGTCCAGCAATCCCAGCAATCTCATCAACCATTACCAAGCTTCCACTATTGGGCACATGAGCCAAAACCCTGAACCCTCCCTGCTCCAGGGGCATTGCATCATGTCTGACCCTGTGCTCTGACACCAGCTTCCTAACAAGCTGGGATATGTAAAGAAACTAATTTCTCTGTGCAATAATGTATATGTGATAAATAAAAGCTCCTTATTTTTCAGTTTCTGTATGTACCATGGTGACATGAACCTTTACATGTTTTTCCACACATGATTACATACTGAGTCAAGATTTTATTTGTCATGTACGCAGTTATATACAGTATAATACTTGCAGTGAAATGACAACCTGGCCTACTAATTACATTAAGTTTCTAAGCATTCAATTTCTTTGTCTTGTCACAGTGCTGAATCATGTCTTATGTGAATTTAGACACTCGGGGGTTTAAGATTTTAGAGATTTTCATAAGTATTTCTGTTGTCCCTATCCCACTAGAGGCAATATTTTCATAGAAAATTTCCAAAAAAAACTTTTTTTTTTCATACAAATGTTTTCAAGGTAAATGGTGATATCGAACCCATTTCTGCTGTCTGAGATGCCCAAGTGCTTGTTCATAAGATGTTATCTTCAATCTTAAATTCTGTGTAAGGTTATCCAAACAGAGGGAAAAACATCTCACACTGAAAGCCAACAGAGTCCTGACTCATTTTATATCAGACTTGTGGCAATAAAATAATTCATTTGTTTATACTGATATATAGATATTGGTGGCTCAGTGGTAGGTTTCTCACCTATCATGTGGAAGGCTTGAGTTCGATTCCCAGCCAATGCCTCAGAACCCAGCCACTGGATGCAGTGCCAGTCCCAAGCCTGGAAAAATGGGAGGGTTATGTCAGGAAGGGCATCTGGCGTAATACATTTGCCAAGTTGTTGTGCGGACCAGTTGGTCCGCTGTGGCGACCCCGAACAGTGAGCAGCCGAAAGCAACCTATACTGATATATAGATGAAAATGTCTGATAAAACAACATTTATGTAGCACTGGTGCCCTAGATGAATGTTGTTTCATTTTACTGTGTACATCCGCTGTATAGAGTTGAAATGACAATAAAAACTTATTGACTTTTACTTGACTTCCTTCAAACAGGTCACTAAGGTCATCAAATCAGATACTTAAACATCTACTATAACAAATATTATACAAATACTATATAGAGACAAAGCTTTCTCAGTTGTTGCACCTACAAACTCCTTCTTCTCCTCCTCCTCCTCCTCCATATTTGCTCTGCCTCTCTATTACAACTTTTAAATCTATTTTAAAAGCCCATCTTTATTCTAAAGCTTTCAGATAAGCTTAAGGGCAAACACTGAAGGTTTTTTCTGCTCAACTCAAGGGTCTCATTTGACTATTGTACAGCACTTCAAACTCAAATTCAAATTTTATTAGTCACATACACAATCATACACAGTACAGCATGCATGAAACGCTTTTCACGAGAGTCTGTTTTATACAAAATATTATAGGCATATATGGGCATCAAAGGGGGCATTTAAAAAAATCAAGTACAGTGTAATTCAATGAAATAGAATAAGTAGAAATAGAGTTGAGCAGAGTTGAGTAGCAAGTGAAAAGCAAATGAAATAAAGTTGCATTAGCTGTAGAATAAAAAAAAAATAGGCAAAAGTATAAAAATGCAGCCTATGAAATGATAGTTATGATGAAATTATGAATAAGTGTTATGAATAAACTGCATATGTATAATTATGTGCAGGTTTGTGCGTAGCGATTTTAAAAGAAATAAAATGTTGTGCAAAAAGAGTCAATGCACTTTATAAATGAACTTGACACAATGGCAAAAGAGTCTTTCTGGATTTGCTATAGTAAAAGTACAGCTGTTAAAAAGAAAGTCACAGAATTTGCCAGATGGTTTGACAGGTCTACATGCATAGAAACAAACTTTTGGGTTTATTTGAAATGAAGGAAACACAAAAACAGCTCATTAACTCCAGCTGAATTATTCACCTAGTCAGTCAAAGTGTGCACTCACATGAACAGGAACTCTGGCTCAAAACACTGGTGGCCTTATCTGACAGAACTGGCGCTGTTATTGAGGAAAGGGAAGGCATAACCAAGTATTAGGAAATATGTTACGCTTACAGTGTTTCTCTAACAATTTCCCTTGCTGTCAGCTAGATTGCTAAAAAAAAGAAAAGTCTAGACAGCAAATTTGAAATCATCTCCTCTGTGGAGTTATACTGTAAATAAACAATTCACTCCATCCTGGAAATGGTGGGTGGCGGAATAAACTGTAGAGTCGGAGAGAAAACAAAAGTCACTATAGAAACAAACACTGTTATTGAGAGGAAGGTGAATAATTACACTTGGATTTGCTGTATTGTATTATTTGGACAGGGGACATTCCTTCAGTTTTGCGTTTCGGCCCAGTGCTACAGCGGACACACCAGGCGTTTTGTATGTACTGTATATGAGTAAAGCTAAAACTAACTGTTATAGTACAAAACTGAAAAATATAGATTTATTCCTCTTATTCAATTTATTCACTTTGTTTTCACAATAAGCCTGATTTATTGTTTTCTTCACTTCAGTATAGAGACATCGACAGGGTGTCTGATAACGCTGATTCACAGCTAGGCCTTGATTTAAAGACTCCTTTAAAAAAGCTCCTTTCCGTTATTCTTTGCACAGTTCATGTGCCAATAATTTTTAAACAGAATTACCCTGAAAGAAACATTACAGGTTAAGATTATGGAATTTGTGCAATCCTAACTGAGATAACACAGAATGTAACCACATAAAATGATAAAAATCTAACCTCAACCTGATTATGTCCAGGACTGAGCTCCCAGAGAGCTGGTAGAATTTGTCACTCGGACAAAAAGCCGGAGGTGCCCCATTGCCGCTACCTCTGCTGATATCAGGGAAGACAATGCCAAAAATCCACATAAAGACAGAGATTGATTAGCAAAAAAGGTTTACTGAGACTAACAGGGACTATTAATACAGAAGAAAGGTGCAGTATTTAGTGTTATCTATTAATAAACAAAAGATATCAGCAGAAACAGACGTGGTGGTTGATGCATTTACTGATGGTTTCACGAGTTTATTACAAAAAGGGCTATCTAAATTATGGAAGAAGAAACTGTGTGTTTGACACGTGTTTATCAGAACAGAACAGAAAGAATTTCTAGGTCAAAACAAAGGATATCACAGTTATAAGATGAGGTCATAAACAAATGGTAACACACAGTCAGCCCAGAGCAGAGCGTGCCAAGATATGCTTCAGAATATATCAGTTATTTAAAAGACAAAGAAATTCTCTGCTGCATTTGCATTAAATAGACTTGATGATTACTTTCAGATGTGATCGAAAGAAATGTAATTGTCAAACTTCAGCCTTTTCCTTTTTTTTTTTCTTTTCTTTTTATAACACATTCTGATGTAAAGAAAAAAAATAACATCTTTTCCTTTGATTCCTCTCTATTGTTATTACTTTTTATGACTTTTTTTTATACACACAGACACATTTTATTCATGTTGGATCATCTGGTTGGAAGAGGAAGAGATAACTGCAATATTTAATACTTAACATAGTGGGACTCACATGATGTGTATTTCTGAAGATCAAGCCTTTTTATTTAATAAATGGAAATGAAGTTGAAGAAAGAAGACTAATAGGCATCTAATGGGCATCCATTTTTCATCTCCGCGTTACGTTCATTTATTTGGCAAGAGGCTTTTATCCAAAGCAAATTACAAATGAGGCAGAAGAGAATCCAAGCACTTAACTGTAAAAAGAGCTGAGAGGGAAAATAGCACCAGAATGGATAATTCAGCATAAACCCTGACAATTGATAATACAGATTATTTTCAGGTTTACAAAATGGTGAATTCACAGGTGCTGCCATTTAAGAATATTTGTAATCATCTAAAATTAATTTTTGCATATGTTGACCCAATTTTAATTATATTTTTTTTATAAAAACAGAAGAAGGCTCCAGAACACACACCCTAACCAGGAAATAGTCTGTAGACGAGCTGACGTTTTGTATTTGTGCTTCCAGGTTGACTCTGTTCATGCTGCTGTGTATGGCAGAGGTGTTTGACTATCTGATTTCTAGACTTTGTGCAGAGAAACACATAGAAACAACTAAAAGCAAATCAGTATTTTTGTGAAAAACCTTAATTCAGTTTCTATTTAAGAGTGCGTCAAAAATTAAATAAAAAACTGTTTCAAATTTCGATTTTCATTTTGAAATCCAATCAAATTGAGTGCAATGTATTCCAAACACATACACACACACACACACACACACACACACACACACACACACACACACACACACACACGCACACACACACACACACACACACACACATATACACACACTGACAGAAAGTGCTGAGAGTGTTGAAGCATAAACATTTTTATCTTTCTATCTACAAATTCACAGCCTCCCTGTAGCACGTATTTGCCCTAATGCCTGTTTTCTAACATGACACCAAAGTGGAAGAACAAACAGCCAGCATCCTTGACAGATTTAAGAAGCAAGACAGAACAATGTTTATCTCCTAGTTTTGAGTTCTTGCAGAGACAGCATATAGCCTTTCATAACTTATTGTGCATTATAAGATGAACCAGCATTTAAACTGCACTTAGCATAGCTGTGGAATGAGAAGAGATGATGGGAGAAGATATTGGGTTTGATGATGTATGCTTCCTGATTGATACTGACAACAGATAGAAGACTGGAGAGGATCTAAGAAAAGGATAAGACGTTGTTTTGTAAATCATCTGCCATGTTGCATAAATATATCTATGGTCTGGCTGTGGGATATGTGTGTCATTTAAGTTTATGCCAAATAATAGGATATTGGAGAAATGAACACTGTCATGTGACAAGGCAGAGCTAGCTTGGGGTGGGAATTGGGAAGTTTTAAAATCTTATTCGTTTTTGAATTTCGTAGACCATGTCTTTGCTTTTCTTTTCTTTTTAGTCAAACGAGAAAAAATAAGATAGAGGACACCAAGTAGCCATAATATTAAAGCCACCTGCCTAATATTGTGTAGGTCTCCTTGTGCCACAAAACAGCTCTGACCCATTGAGGCATTGACTCCACAAGAACTCTGAAGGTGTACTGTGATATCTGGCACCAAGACATTAGCAGCAAATCCTTTAAGTCCTGTAAGTTGTGAGGTGGGTCCTTCATGGATCAGATTATTTGTCCAGCATATCAGAAGCTGATGATGGATCAGATTGAGATTTAGAGAATTTTGTGATCAAGTCAACAACTTGAACTCTTTGTCATGTAACTCAAACCATTCCTGAACAAGATTTGCAGTGTGGCAGGAAGCATAAACCTGCTGAAAGAGGCAAATGACTTTCGGGAATACTATTGCCATGAAGAGGTGTACTTGATCTGCAGCAAAGTTTAGGTAGATGGTGTGTGTCAAACCCAATCTTTCCTAGCAGAACATTGCCCAGAGTATTACACTGCTTCTACACCCTACACCAGACAATTGCTGTTTATGTGATGTTTATCAAACCAGGTCACCTTATTCCACTGATCCATAATCCAGTTCAGATACTCACATGCTTTTGTAGGTATTGTAGTTGCTTTCAGCAGTGGACAGGGGTCAGCATGGGCTCTATGACCAGTCTGTCTCTATGCAGCAAGCTGTGATGCTAAAAGAGAGAGAACCTAGCTAACCAAAACACTTCTATGGCAGCAGGTCAGTGCATAAAACCATGAAGATGCAGGTCAAGAACTTCAGTTAATGTCCAAATCAAACATGTGATCTTAGTCACCTTGACCATAGAATGATTATTGGTTCTGACAAGCTGCTTCAAGAATTTCAGAAACTTTAGATGTACTTGTATTTTCACTCACAACAGTCTTTATAGTGAATAGTGCAAAAAGCAAAAAACATCAAGTGTGCAGCAGTTCTCTGTGCAGAAATACCTTGTTGATGAGGGAGGTCAGCAGACAATTGCCAGACTGGTTCAAACTAACAGGAAGGTTAGGATAAATCAAATAACCACTTATCCAGAAAAATAAGGTAAATAGAAAAGCATCTCAGAACTCACAGCATGTAGAGGTAGATGGGATACAGCAAAAGACCACATTGAGTTCCACTCCTGTCAGCCAAGAACAGAAATCTGAGGCTACAGTAGGCACATGCTCGCCAAAAACGTCAGTTGAAGATTGGAAAAATCTTGCCTGTTGTGCGTTCTGAAATTCTTTATGCTCACCACAGTTAAATAAATAAAGTGTACGCTGAGTGTACAGTGGGTTTAGAAAGTATTCAAAACGCTTCAGTTTTTACACACTTTTTTTGTAATGTATATTTAACTTACAACTGATTGCATTCATTTTTTCAACATTGATTTACACATATTAACCATAATTACATAGTGAAAACACGTTAAAAAAAATCTAAATCTCTCATTTTAGATAAGCATTCAGACTCTTTACTTTGTAGAAAGCACCTTTAGTAGTAGCTACAGCTGGGTGACTTCTAGGGGTAAATTTCTACAAGCTTTGCACACCTGGACTGGAGCATTTCCTCCCATTTTTTCTAGCAGATTTTCTCAAGATGTATCGATATGGATTGGGAGCATCTGTGAACTGCTATCTTCAGGTCTCTGCACACATGCCTTATTGTTTAAAGCCTGGATGTTTGGCTGGGCCACTCATGGACATTCAGAGACTCATCCTGAAGCAATTCCAGTGTTGTCTTGGCTCTATGGTTCAGGTAATTGTTGTGCTGAATAGCGAACCTTTACCCAAGTTTGAGCAAGGGTGCACTGTAGGTGGTGGGCAGGGGTCAGCATGGGCACTCTGACCAGTCTCTGGCTATATAGTCCTATACATAGCAAGAAAAGAGGAAAAAGAGATAAAAACTAGCTAACCAAAATAGTTTTATGAGAGCAGATTAGTACATAAAATTATGCAGATGCAGATCAAAAACTTCAGTTAATGTTCAAATCATGTGATCTTAGTCACCTTGACCATCTGTTGGTTCTAGACAAGCTGCTTCAGAAAATCCCACTGCTGAGAAGTACCTCCCTAGAATAATGCTGCTACCATCATGCTTCACTGGAAGGCTAGTGTTACCAGTTGATGAGCAGTACCTAATTTTTTTACCTTATATTTTTCTTGAACTTAAATTTTTGTCTTCAAATCAGAAAACTTTTTTATACTCCTGCACCCACTGTCTTTAAAATGCCTGCTGTATGGTTTTACACATGCATGACATCCATGTAGCCATTCTACCATGCAGTTTCTTCCATCTCTGAAGCTCTGTTATTGTGAACATTAGGTTCTTAGACATATCCATCACCAAGGCTTTTCTAGCCTGGTTAAGTTTGGCCAAATAGCCAGGTCTAGGAAGAGTCCTGGTGATTCCAAGCCCCAATTTTACAGTGATAGAGCTCACTATGTTTTCTGGGGACATATAAAGAACAGTAAAAGGTTTTATGCTTTTTCTCAGGTATATGTCTTTATGCAGTGAGTTTCTGGAAGTGTCTGAAGAGGTTCTTGGCTTGGTTTTTGGTCTGACATATGCTATGAATTGTTGGACTTTATGTACAGAGATGTGTGCCTTTCTGAATCATGTCCCATCAATGGACTTTGCCACAGGTGGTCTCCAGGCAAGGTCCAGAGACAATGCAAGATAATCAAAGCAAACAGGATGCACCTGAGATCAGTTTGGAGTGCTTTAGACAAGGGTCTAAATAGCTTAAAGGTGGTATTGCAGTTTTTGATTTTTCTTAAATTTGCAATAAATGTTTATGCTTTGTTATAGTGGATTATTATACTTGGATGAATGGCAAAAGAAGTACAATTATCTCATCACTTTATTTGTTTTGGTAACTATACTCACAGCTTGTGACCATAGGTGTGGACTGACAAGTAAATAGAGGACTACATTCTCAAACTGAGATCCTGCTTCACCATCACATACCGGTATAGAAAGTTATAATGCTTATGCTGATGACCAAATCCACTGGACAATCTCAAGTTCTCAATTTCTGTCACTGATAAATAATACCCCAACATATTTAACTCTTCCTCCAGGGATAGGGTAACTTGTTTCACCTGAAGGGAACATCCCACTCTTTTCCAGGAGCGTGCTGGACGTGTGCAACTGAAAAACAAACAAATAAACCACACTACACAGTGGCTTTAAAAACATTCAGGGGATACTTTTTGAAGCCACTGTAGATTAATAATTCAATTCTGAGCTCAGGTCTGTGTGGAGTATCACATGTTCTCCCCATGTCCAAGTGTTTTTTCCCATCTTTTCTCCTGTTTCCTCCCACCTACCAAACATGAAAGTGGTTGGATTTGGTATACTAAGTTACCTCTGGGTGTGAATGTTGTCTTCATGCCCTGAAATGGACTGTCCCATTCAGGGAGTATTCCCACCATACACCCAGTGCTCTCAGGCTAGGCTCCAGACCCACCATGATTCAGATCAAATGGCAGCTCCCCTGTTAAGGTCCTGCAGTGACAAACTGCTGAATGTTCTACATGAATGTTGAGATACATAACTATTAGGATCAACATAAGAATAATAGCTATACAAGGCAAATGTATTAAACACATGTATGTCAGAGCCTTGTAGTTTCAATCTTGCACTATAATGTCCATTGCTGTGAAATAAAGTAACAAGATAAAATATTTATATTTTGTAACCTTTACAAAACACCACCTAATGTGACAGATATACATATAAGCCATTTGTAACATCATGTGATACAAAGCATCATGGTAGCATTCTGGTGGTTGCCATATAACTCACCTACAGTATGATAAATGTAGACTTCAATCAGCAGGAGAAAGCTAAAAATGGGAGAAAAGTAAACATTAAGCATATCAAATAGTGGTGAATGGGCTTTTTCAGGCCAATAATTCATACTTGCACTTGTTAAGCAGCAACGCGGGAAATGTAGACTGATCTCGTAGGGATTTGGAGCCCATGTGCTCTACTTTCTCAGATCTGGGAAAGCCAACAGTGTGATTTATAATGGGCAGGAAAAATATGTGCACCTCGCATAAATCATAAAGCGAAATAGGACTCTATTGCATATGGCACTTTTTAGGCCTACATTCTAAGCATTTTAGGATAAAGGGTGAGAGTGAGAAAGAGAGTGCAAAATCCAAGAGGGAATTTTTAAACTTAAGGTCCTAATAACTGAATTTTTTTTCTTGTCATTTGTGTAACATGATTTGTTGCAGACCTGTAAGTGTGGATAAATTATTGTAGGACTTGGGAGTATGTTTTCCTGTTTTTTCTTACTGCTGAAGTAAAATACTGCACTTCAGGTGTATATCATTCTTATATCGTGAAATATATGACTTGAGAGCAGCAAAGGACTGTTTTTCCCAGCTTACTGGTCTGTGACCTCTACTAAATCACATCACACACAGCTTGACCAGTGCCACCATCTCCATCTTTCTGCACAGCGGAAAATACGGCCGTGAAATACTAATACCGTATGCCAATAAAAATGGAGAAGGATAGAGACTGGAGGGGATGAGTGTGAGTTAGTTGCATCAACATGCAGCCTTGAGCGGTGGTGAATGTACAGGAACCTTGCAACTACTTGGCGTGGATGTCAGAGATAAGTATGATTAAGTAACACCTACAGAACAAAAAGCATTTAATCTGTGTGTTTAACCATATTTTTTTTACCTGACTGTTTTAACCACTTCTACCTTAATAGAGGATTTAGGGGATAAGCATAAGGCTCTTCAACAGTATCAGTCATTGTATGGATTCATATACATGCTATTTTAGATATATAAAAATGGTAACCTTAGAAATCACTAGAAATCCTCAAGAAAGCCCACAGGACAGAACAGCGTCTTGATTAGAACTTTTTTAGGATGTTAAAAACTCTTTTCACATCTAATGGTCCAGAAGATGTTTTCTAACCTTCTTTAACAGCAGCTCTGAAAATAGTTTGGACAAAAATCAAATCACAGGTTTATATTAATGCAGTTGATGTAATATGTTAGCATTTCTAGAAAAACTCGCTCAGCACAAGGACTTGTATGGAGAACACCTCAAGTGTAACATTAAACAGATTGAAAAACATTATTGAACCAAGAACAACATTACTGCTGATATGGTGAAAGTTTCTTTAAATAGGCTTTATTTAACATTTATAGAAGGAGTCTTTGGTAACAGTAAGCAAGTTTTTTGCCATGGGAGAGTCTTCAGGACAGGAAAAACACACATTCCTGCTCAGTGACATGACAAACTGCTTTTTTCGTTGCTAATTACAAGAAAGAAAGAAAAAATGAGTGGCTTTTGAGCAAACAATATACAAACTGTTTATAAATGCTTTAAAATAAATGATAACAGAACGTCTAGTGTATGCTCTACAACATTGAATGTAACTAGAAATGGATAAACATTATACGATGTTATACATATGTTGTCCATTAATGAATTGATAACATTTTGCAATAACAGAGCATGAATAATCATGCACTAATACCTGAATTAATACTTACTAATGATGAGTTAATGTATGTATTAATCATGATCTAAAGAACAACTAGTCTTAACTATGACATGTCT
Organism: Hemibagrus guttatus; assembly: GCA_033459395.1. Classification (NCBI taxonomy): domain Eukaryota; kingdom Metazoa; phylum Chordata; class Actinopteri; order Siluriformes; family Bagridae; genus Hemibagrus; species Hemibagrus guttatus. The sequence goes on from JAUCMX010000007.1 coordinate 9,859,304, forward strand.
TATGAATTTATCCGTGAATAAAAAAAACCTTAAGTAGATGTTAGTACATGTTGGTTATCATGTTGATTAATCAGTTTATCTATCTTAAGACTAAAAGTCCAGAAAATAATCTTATAGAACATTGGTTTTAAATGTTGATATATACTAGTGTCTGCTAAATATATTAATGCTACTGTAATAATTTCACACTTATGGGTAAATTGGCAGAGCCCCAGGCCTGAGCCACCCAGAACATGTACTAGTACTGTATTGGGATTTCAAAAGAAATGGATAGAGAATGATACAAAATAAACTGAGATTAAATGATCGGTGTTTATTATTAGTGCATCTTTCTACATTTGATAAGAACGATCAGTTTAAATTATTAAACTAATCCCATAATCACCATCCATTGTTTGTGTACGCAGCTGCATATACAGTTTTGCTCAAAAGTTTGCATACCCTGAAAGAAATTGTTAAAAATTGCCATTTATTTGGAAAATATGACTGATAATGCAAAAGCTTTTTTTCTTATTTAAGGATAGTGCTCACTTGAAGTAATTAATTATCATTTGGTTGTTTGACTCCTTTTAATAACCTAATGATAACTGAAATCACCCAAACAACCCTGATCAAAAGTTTACATATCCTTGAATGTTTGGCCACATTATAAACACACAGGTTGACACACAGAGGTTTAAATAGCAATTTAAAGGGAAGTTTGCACACCTGTGACTCATTGTAATTGTAATTAGTGTCTGTGCATAAATAGTCAGTGAGTTTCTCAGCTCATGAGGTGATGCACTGACTTGGCTGGATGCTGCCAAGAACTGCCAATGGTCCTGCGTAATAAGGTAGTTGAACTTTATAAAGTAGGTAAAGGATATAAAAAGATATCTGAAAACGTGAAAATGCCAGTCAGTACTGTTCAAACTCTGATGTTCAAACTCTTGTGGTTCTATTGATACTAAGCCACAGGTAGACCAAGAAAGATTTCACCCACTACTGCCAGAAGTATTGTTCAGGACACAAAGAAAAACCCACAAACAACTTAGAGAGAAATACAGGCTGCTCTGGAAAAAAAAAGTGGTGGTGTTGTTTCAAGGAGCACAATAAGGAGGTATTTGAACACAAATGACCTGCATGGTCGAGTTGCCAGGAGAAAGCCGTTACTGCACCCATGCCACAAAAAGGCCCGCTTTCAGTATGCCAGACATCACCTAGACAAGCCTCACAGTTTATGGAGTCATTTGGAGTGATGAGACCAAAATTGAACTTTATATGGTCACAGCCATAAATGCTATGTTTGGAGAGGAGTCAGCAAGACCTACGGTGAAAAGTACACCATCTCCATTGTAAAGCATAGTGGATCTCTTATGTTTTGGTGCTGTGTGAGCTCCAGTGGCACAGGGAAGTTAGTCAAAATTGATGGCAAGATGAATGCAGCATGTTAACAGAAAATACTGGCACACAATTTTCATTCTACAGTAAGAAAGCTGCACATGGGATGCTCTTGGATGTTCCAACATGACAATGATTTAAAGCACAAGGCCAAGTTGACCCTCCAATGGCTACAGCAAAAAAAAGATGAAGGTTCTGGAGTGACCATCACAGTCTCCTGACCTCAATATCATTGAGCCACATTGGGGAGATCTCAAATGTGCAGTTTGTGCAAGACAACCAAAAAATATACAGGAACTGGATGCAATTTGCCAAGAGGAATGGGAAGCAATACCACCTGAGAGAATTAAGGACCTCATGACTGCATGCCATCACTGATGCTAAAGGGGGCAATACACGATATTAAGAACTAAAGGTATGCAATCAAGCCATGGGGGTCTGTCACGACTCGCACTAGAGGTGACTGCGAGAGGGAGCCCTCGCCCGTGTTTTGAGTCCACTTCCGGATCACCGGGGGATTTAAATATGGTGCGCACTTCCTGCACTACGCGAAGTATTATTCTTTATGTTTATACCGAGTGTTTGCTGTGTGCACTACTCTGACGGATTTCTGGTTTCGATTTGGATTGGTTATTGTTGCTTCTCTCTCTTTCTCTGTGATATTGCTGCTTTTGGTTTACGGACTTTGGACTGGTTTCTGATTTCCCCCTTTTGGATGATCCCTTTGGATTATATTGCTCGGACTGTGGATTTACTGTTGCCGACTTTCTGCCTGTCCCCGACTTCCGATGCTGTGTTTTCCCTACTGCCGGCTCGGCGTATGGATCCGGACACTTCCGCCTCTGGCGGAGCACCACTACAGGGTCACAGTCCAGTGACTTCTGTGCCGGTCCCAAGCCCGGATAAATAGAGAGGGTTGCGTCAGGAAGGGCATCCGGCGTAAAACATTGCCAAATTTAACCATGCGAATCGTCAGTACTCTGAATTTCATACCGGATCGGTCGAGGCCCGGGTTAACAACGACCGCCATCGGTGCTGTTGACCTACAGAGCACCGGTGGAAATTGGGCTACTGTTGGTCGAAGAAGTAGAGGAGGGAGGAGAGTGCACAGACAGAGAGAGAAGAGGAAAGGTAAGAGTGTAGGACTGAGAATAGGAACTCTGAATGTTGGTACTATGACAGGGAAAGGTAGAGAGCTGGCTGATATGATGGAGAGAAGGAAGGTGGATATACTGTGTGTACAGGAGACCAGGTGGAAGGGTAGCAAGGCTCATAGTATAGGAGCAGGATTCAAGCTGTTTTATTATGGTGTGGATAGTAAGAGAAATGAGGTAGGTGTGGTCCTGAAGGAGGAGTTTGTGAGGAATGTTCTGGAGGTAAAGAGAGTGTCAGACAGGGTGATGAGTCTGAAGTTAGAGATTGAAGGGGTGATGTTGAATGTTGTTAGTGGTTATGCCCCACAGGTAGGTTGTGAGTTAGAGGAGAAAGAGAGATTCTGGAGTGAATTAGATGAGGTGATGGAGAGTATTCCCACGGGTGAGAGAGTGGTGATAGGAGCGGATTTTAATGGACATGTTGGTGAGGGGAACACAGGTGATGGGCAAGTTTGGAGTTAAGGAAAGGAACCTAGAAGGACAGATGGTAGTGGACTTTGCTAAGAGGATGGACATGGCTGTGGTTAACACTTATTTTCAGAAGAGGGAGGAGCATAGAGTGACTTACAAGAGTGGAGGTAGGAGAACATAGGTAGACTACATCCTATGTAGAAGAGGCAATCTGAAAGAGATTAGTGACTGTAAAGTGGTAGTGGGAGAGAGTGTAGCCAGACAGCATAGGATGGTGGTGTGTAGGATGACTTTGATAGTCTGTAAGAAGAAGAGGTCAAAGATAGAGATAGAGAAGAAAACCAAGTGGTGGAAGCTGAAAAAGGAGGAATGTTGTGAGGAATTTAGACAGAAGTTGAGGCAGGCTCTGGGTGGTCAGGTAGTGCTGCCAGATGACTGGGAAACTACAGCAGAAATGATCAGGGAGACAGGGAGAAAGGTGCTGGGTGTGTCATCTGGAAGGAGGAAAGAAGATAAGGAGACTTGGTGGTGGAATGAGGAAGTTCAGGATAGTATCCAGAGGAAGAGGTTAGCCAAGAAGAAGTGGGACATGGACAGGACTGAAGAGAATAGACAGGAATACAAGGCGTTACAGTGCAGAGTGAAGAGGGAGGTGTCTAAGGCCAAGCAGAAGGCATATGACGAGTTGTACACTAGGTTAGACACTAGAGAAAGACAGAAGGACTTGTACAGGTTAGCTAGGCAGAGTGATCGAGATGGGAAGGATGTGCAGCAAGTTAGAGTTATTAAGGATAGAGATGGAAGGGTGCTCACAAGTGAGGAGAGTGTACAGAGGAGATGGAAGGAGTACTTTGAGGAGCTGATGAATGAGGAAAATGAGCGGGAAAAAAGAGTAGAAGGGGTGAACTCTGTGGAACAGAAAGTAGATAAGATTAGAAAGGATGATGCCAGGAAGGCTTTGAAGAAGATGAAAAGTGGAAAGGCAGTTGGTCCTGACGACATCCCGGTGGAGGTCTGGAAGTGTCTGGGAGAGGCAGCAGTGGATTTTTTAACTACTTTGTTCAACAGAGTTTTAGAGAGTGAGAGGATGTTCAAAGTGGAGGTGGGACTGCATCAGGGATCGGCTCTGAGCCCCTTCCTGTTTGCTATAGTGATGGACCAGTTGTCACAGGAGGTCAGACAGGAGTCTCCTTGGACAATGATGTTTGCAGATGACATTGTGATCTGTAGTGAGAGCAGAGAGCAGGTGGAGGAAAACCTGGAGAGGTGGAGGTTTGCGCTGGAGAGAAGAGGAATGAAAGTCAGTCATAGTAAGACTGAGTACATGTGTGTGAATGCAAGGGAGGGTCAACAGTCCAGAGTAATGGAGAGTGTGGGAAAGAGGTAAAGAAGCGAGTGCAGGCAGGTTGGAATGGGTGGAGAAAGGGGTCGGGAGTTCTGTGTGATAGGAAAATATCAGTGAGAATCAAGGGGAAGGTGTACAGGACAGTGGTGAGACCGGCCATGCTGTATGGTTTAGAGACAGTGTCACTGAGGAAGAGACAGGAGTCAGAGCTAGAGATAGCAGAGCTGAAGATGTTGAGGTTCTCTTTGGGAGTGACAAGATTGGACAGGATTAGGAACGAGTACATCAGAGGGACAGCTCATGTTGGACATTTGGGGGCAAAGTTAGGGAGGCCAGATTAAGATGGTTTGGACATGTTCAGAGGAGGGAGAGTGAGTATATTGGTAAGAGAATGTTGGACATGGAGCTGCCAGGCAGGAGGCAAAGAGGAAGGCCAAAGAGGAGGTATATGGATGGAATTAATGAGGATATGAAGCTAGTGGGTGCAAGTGTTGAGGATGCAGAAGATAGGGATAGGTGGAGAGAGATGATTCGCTGTGGCGACCCCTGAAGGGAAAATCCAAAAGAAGAAGAAGAAGAACTAAAGGTATGCAAACTTTTGAACAGGGATTATTTTCTCATTTTCTTTATTGTCATGTTTTGTTTGATGATTGTGCCATTCTGCTATGCCTTACATATGAACTTGAGTCCTATACGAAATAAAATTAATTTGTTTTGCTTTCTGACTCATGTTTCCTTTTAAAAAATGGTACACATCTTGCAAATTCTCCCAAGGTATGAAAACTTTTGAGCACAACTGTATAAACCATTTAAAATTATTCACATTTAATTAATTTTCTTTCTCATAGGGCATGTTTTATCAGTTCATTCCGATGTGTTACATAACCTTAACTAACAAACATGTTCTAATGTTCTAGCTTGTTATTCACACATGAATTCCTAAGGCTCACGCTGTAGATAAGGCTAGCTCTTTATTAGATTGTAATTAGTACATGAATAACTCATCATTAGTTTACATTTAAGTCAGTATCAATCCAGATGTTAGTGCACGATTATTCATGTACTGTTATTGTAAAGTGTTAACAGTAAATTAAACATTGTGATGATTGGTGTAAGAGGAATAATACACGTTGTGACATGCTGTTATTGAAACAGAATGGAATTTGGGGGCATCACAGTCCCCTAATTGTTAATAATTATATTCTAACAGAACGTCTCATTGTGTTTTATTCCATAGTTAATTATGCAATAATCCCTTTAGGAACTTTTAAAGGTTCCTGGTGTAAGATCATGTGTATGTAAATGGATGTGTGTCATCATCTTGTATGAGGAACTTCATCATTCGTGCTGAATGGTGTGTAAACACTGTGTGTGATTCACGCTCATGATGCCATTACCGTTGTCAAAGATAAGCAATGGATCTGCAAACAATACTACTCAAAAGATAGAATAAAATACTGAATTTTAATTAAGGTAGTTCTTTTTTTTAGATTCTTAAAAAGAATGAAAGGAAGAAGGTTAGCTGGGGTTAGATGGTGAGGTGATTTAGTGTGTCTGTAGTAAGTCTACAGTTAAGGATTCCCATCTGTTATGAATCGGACATGATATACACCTTCATCCCCTGGCGCACACTCCACTGACCTGTCTGTGTGTTACCTTAAATTTATATTTCCTCAGAAACAACTTGGCATTCTCAATGCACACACCCACCAACAACCCCCCCACCCCCCAACTCCCCCTACACACGTACACACACAAATCCTACTAATGCCAGGACACATGGATAAAAGTAAGCTTCCTTACTGGAAAGTTTACATCTCTTACATGAATAGTAATAATTTTATTCCAGCACTGTTGAAATATTGTTATTGTTAATGTTACTGTTACTATAGTAACAACTCATTTGCAAGAACTTGTATGGCAACCTCTCTGCATAATAAAAATGTCTTGTCTTACAAAGATAAATGTGTAGTCATTGATATTGATCTGGTATATTGGTAGGTTTCCTATAAGGAGATGTTTATTTGATATTTATGGAAGGAGTCTCCAGTGCTCCAGTGTCAGCACAGTTACTGTGAGAGTAAATAAGTTTTCTGCCATGAGAGAGTCTTCAGAAAGACATTTCTACTTTCTGTTTTTTTGTTTTTGTTTTTTGCTTGTTTATTTATTTATTTTTTATGGCTAAGAAACTTAGAGAGAAATACATATAGGATATGATATCATACCCCTCAGTTGAGCTTTGCTTCAACTCACAAGAAGTCAAGACTATGGATTAATTTAAGTTAGATTTTTTTGAAACTTATAAACTTGAGTTCAATATTCAGAACATGGCATGACATATGGAGTTTAAGAGAAAAAATAAGTTTCCATAATTTAATGTTTTACAGTGAAGCTCCCTCTGCTCCTCTAGGACTGCTCGACTGCTTCCACCATCTCTCAGGGTACAAGAAAGTATGCTTCAAGTCTCTTCTCTGTTCTGGCACCTAGGTCAACTTCCTATTAACTTTCCCTAGATGTCCAAACAGCAGAGTCACTTCACTGTAAGACATTTCAAGTTGGTTAAACGAAACAAAAGTGTACCTTCTGCCTTTAAAATGTCAGTAAACTCACCTCAAATTTGAACCTTGTTTCAACTCACAAGTAGTCAAGACAATGGCTCAGAACGTGGCATGACATATGGAGTTAAAGAGAAGAAATAAATTCACATATCTTAAAGATGGTATAATGTTTTACAGTCATCAAGCATGTACAGGCCTATCTCTTAATAAAATCATTAATTCATAAAAAATGGAATTGTTCAGATATTTTGGCAGAGGTAGAGGAATAAACTCTTGCATTCATAGTAAAGTAATTAGGTTTGTGTTGGGCCACATCACACAATCCCATGATTGAAATTGTTGTTAGAAAGAAAAACAGCAAAATTAGGGGATGTGTGGATGGAGAATATCTGTAAAGCGTTAAAGGGTATGAGACTTCTGTGAATGTCTGAGTTTATAATGTGCAGTTGGTATAAAGTGAAATTGAAATAAAGTCAATCGAGTGTGCTCCAGACGAAAAAGCTGTAAATGTGTCAGGGTTGAGGACACAGCCAGAGATGGGGAAAAAGAAAGACCTTATTCAAGTTAAATTAGCAAAATGGAAATAATAATATAATACTGGCTCAATTAAGAGTATGAATGTATCTTAGAAAAGTCATAGTGATAGTGAGATGATGATAATGATGATGATGATACCATCAAAAACATTCCATGTCTATAAATAGAGACAAAAATTCTTTCGAATTGCATGTGCAAACAATATTCATAACTTCTCCACTTGCTAACTAGTCAACATGGTTGGTTTCGAGTAATTAATATGAGGATTAAAAGCATGTTTATAACCTATAACCAATATAGATTGTACAAATTAATAATTTAATTAATATAAACTATTCCATTGTCTGTACCACTTATCTGATCTATCATCGGGTCACGGGGAGCCTGTGCCTATCTCGGGCATCATCGGGCATCAAGGCAGGATACACCATTCAGCCTAGAAACATATCTTTGTACTGTGGGAGGAAACCGGAGCAAACCCACCAAGCACGGGGAGAACATGCAAACTCCACACACACACACACACACACACACACACACACACACACACAGTGAGCAGGAGTGAGACTCAAACCAGGATGCGTGAGGCGGGCGTGCTGACCACTAAGCCACTGTGTCACCGATGTAAATTATTATTTATTCACTATTATTCCCTTACAAATGCTAACTCAAGCTGTTCATATTATTGCCTTGCAAAAGTGTTTGCTCCCCTTAAACCTGTCCACATTTTATAGTTATAGTCTGCAAATGGCACATCCTTAATAAAGATTTTTCCCATTTTGATTTAATGAAGAATATGTCTAATTTTTGAAGGTGCAAAAATTCTTTATTGTGACACACAAGTCAACAAAATCAGACATTATTTCAGTTTTCTAAGTATTCACCTCCCTTACTCAATACTGTTTTGTAAAATCATGTTGTCAAATGGTAGAAAATAAAGACAAAAATAACACTAACAGAACACAAAGGTTGTGTGTTCAGAGGTTTGTTGTAATGCCAAAAGGTTTGTGGACACCTGACAATCACACCCAAAAAGTGGATCTTTCACAAACTGTTACCACAAATTTGAAAGCACACAATTGTATAGAATGTCTTAGTATACAGCATTACATTTTCCCTTCCCTAGAACTAAGAGGCCCAAACACATTGCAGCATGACAAAAACATGTTTTTTCCAAGGCTGGAGTAGAAGAGCTCAGATGAACTGGAATGTTGAATCCTTTGAATGAATATGCAAATCCCCACATCCACACTTCTCCGAAATGAGTCTAACAAGGGGTCTAGTTTTAGATGGGTGTCCAAAAACTTTTTATCATATACTGTATCTGCAAGTGTGACCTGTATTCAAAAGTTTAGCAAAATGGTGATAGCTTAGTGGTTAAGCTGTAGGACTAGTGATCAGAGTATTGTTCAAACTCCAGGTCCACCAAGCTGCCACTGCTGGGCCCCTGAACAAGGCCCTTAACCCTCAAATGCTCAGTTGTCACTCTGGATAAGGGCAGAAAAGTAAATGTAAGAAATAAAATGGTGTGTTGTCCATGATGTAGTCAAATCCATTCAATTCAGCAGAGGAGCAGAGATATCTATCTATCTATCTATCTATCTATCTATCTATCTATCTATCTATCTATCTATCTATCTATCTATCTATCTATCTATCTATCTATCTATTAACAAAATGAAAAGTAAATGAACAGAAGAGAAATACAAATCAAATCAATATTTGACACGCTTTGCAAAACAGCATCAATTCTTCTAGGTACACTTCCACACAGTTTTTGAAGAAACTCAGCAGGTAGGTTGTTCCAAACATCTTGGAGAACTAACCACAGTTCTTGTGTGGATGTAGGCTGCCTCAAATCCTTCTGTCTGTTCATGTAATCCCAGACAGACTCAATGATGTTGATGTCAGGTCTCTGTGGGGGCCAAACCATCACTTCCAGGACTCCTTGTTATTCTCTACACTGAAGATAGTTCTTAATGGCCTCAGCTGTGTGTTGGGGGTTGTTGTCCTGCTGCAAAATAAAACTGGGGCCAATCAGACGCCTCTCTGATAGTATTTCATGATGGAGGAGTATCTGCCTGTATTTCTCAGCATTGAGGACACCATCAGTCCAGAGCACCTACTGCCATTTTTCTGCACCCCAGTTACTATATTTTTGTGCATAGATGTCTTAGCTTAAGTTCCTTAGCCTTGTTTTCATGTCAGAGGTATGGCTTTTCGACCGCAATTCTTCCATCAAAAACTACTTCTGGCTAGACATCTCCAGAAAGAAGATGAGTGTACCTGGGTCCTACTGGTTTCTGCAAGTTCTTTGCTGATGGCACTGCTGGACATCTTCCGATGTCAAGGGGAAGTAAGCATGATGTGTCTTTCATCTGTTGCATTAAGTTCCCTTGGCCGACCACTGCGTCTACGCTCTGCAGCATTGCCCATTTCTTTGTGCTTCTACAAAGTAGCTTGAACAGCACATCTTGAAACCGCTTTAAAATCTTTGCCTAGGAGAGACCTTGCTGATTCAGTATAACTATTTTGTGTCTTGTTTCTGCGCTCAGTCTTGTTACCATGAACTGACTTGAAAACTCTCCAATCAATGATATCAGTTACTATAGGAAATTAATCCACATCTTCAGATTTCAAGTAGTCAAAAGTGCCGTGGGAAAATCAAATTAAAGCAGCTTTTCTAACTCTAGTTACTCTCTCTCTCTCTCTCTCTCTCTCTCTCTCTTCTCTCTCTCTCTCTCTCTCTCTCTCTCTCTCATGGTAGCATTCAAGCAGTGACGGAGAATTGGTAGTGGCATTGCCAGAACACATTCGTCAAGCCTTCTTAGGGCCAGTGAGACTCCTGATGCCAGCAGATCATGTTCTAGGCTATGTGCCAGGCACTCATGGTGCTGGGCATAAAGCCAGACCTCCAAGCCTTCATCAGCCAGATGCCATGTCAGGGCAGCCTATCAGCATGGGCATAGCACAGCTAAAATTTACTAGATATTTAAGTAGACATGTAAACACACACACACACACACACACACACACACACACACACACACACACACAAAACAGCATCTCCTAGTGTTAGTTCACTAGTAAGGGTTTAACAATACTATTAAGTTTCAATTCTGTTAGTGTGAGGAAATTACAGCATGTAAAAAAAAGTAAATGAAATAAATAATTGTGTTACTTTTTTGTAGTACTCATATTACTTAATTATCTAGTATTTACATACATTAAATGTGCTATGCCTATATCCAAATGCGACCTTTGAATAATATTATTTGGCTTTTCTGTTTAAAAAAACGCTGTTTTTCTTGCTTGGGGGAAAAAATTAAAAAATTAAAAAAAAGAAAAACACTTCTCCTTAAAGTCATTCACATTTTCCTATCATTGTCCCATCATGGTTGCGCTTACTGTATAAGGGTCTGTAGTCTGTTTGCAATCACAGAACTAATTTATGGAATGAATGCAAAAGCATGTACCACCACACACACACACACACACACACACACACACACACACACACACACACACACACTTACTTCATATGTGTTAACTGGGTGGTCATGCACATCAGACACCTTTTACTATTATAAAGACTTTCCCCAAGCAAGTAAACAACAGACTAACAAACTACAGACTATGCCTAATTTCTCTCTCTCTCTCTCTCTCTCTCTCTCTCTCTCTCTCTCTCTCTCTCTCTCTCTCTCTCTCTCTCTCTCTTTCTCCCTCTCTGTTGTGACTGAATATCTGTTTTTGCAAGCTCAGAACACTTGTAAAGTCTCGAGAACAAACATGTGAACAATACACACAAGACACAGTGTAATTTGAAATGAACTAATGCACTTACAAAGTTACTAAAGATAGATGGAAAAAGTCTACACATAAGCTCACACATGAGAGAGAGAGAGAGAGAGAGAGAGAGAGAGAGAGAGGAGAGAGGGAGGGAGAGTGAGATTAAACGTTCATTTATGAACATCTGCAAAAGCAACATCTGGTAGGTTACACATTTCATTTTTCCATTTGCACATGATTCATATTAAGGGATCGAATTAGGGTTTGAACTATTTTGAATTGTAATATGATTAAATAGGTGTAAGTGTTTAATTTGGAGGCGTTATGGGATTCTAATTAATTCAGCTAATTAAGTGCACAATAAATACTGCCCATTTTCGGGTTCCATATGTGTGCGGTAAGTTCCCGAGATTCCTTGCTGTTTTGATTGAAACGTGTTTGATTTTATGGCAAGCCGCACACACAACATGATTTATGATTCGGCCGGAATAGGAATCATGGACACAAAGAAATCACAGAATCGTGAAATTAAATGAGGGTGAAGAATTTCCGTCCAAAAGCACTGTTGACTTTAATCAGCTCTCTATAAAGGCCAAACCACTTAGGATTTTGTGAATTTCTCATGGTGGAGAAGTTAGAAAAGTACAAAATGAATGATTTCAACTGATATTTTTACTGACCTTTCATTTTCACTGACCTTGCATGTTTACTTATTCAGAATCTCATAAAGGAAACATTAAATTCAGGAGGTTTTGTACATATTCACTGCTTCAGTGGTTCTGATATAGTATTATTATGTAAAACAGTGTATTTATTATGCAGCCTTTAAAACCAACAGCAATGGAATACAAAAATAATATTTACATAATGTTTTTAGTCCCAATCGATTTGAAAATTTATTTACAAATCCTGCATTTAATTAGAACAAATCACATCATTCTCTTTTTACATGAACTCATTTACACTTTATAATTTCTACATTTTTTTTGTTTTTTTTAAGAGCAATCTAAAATATAGATTAAAAATAAATATACTGTGATTGTGATTATTATTTGAATGTATTTAATGTATTCGAATGTGTTATAATATAGAAAAGATTACATTAACCAATTCAGCTGATGAATATCTCATAGAATGGATATTGATTATGGATGAGAGATTTTGTATAATTATTAATTTATTTATTAGAATTGTGTATTTGTAATGTATAACGTTCTTCCCCGGTGCCATTGTTTCTCTCTGTTCCTGCTTCTCCTCCCTCTTACAAAGCCGACTCAGTAAAATCTGCAGGATATTGTCAGTAGTCTGGAAAGTGGGTCAGGTCTGTTTTTCTGAGGGAAAATCAATTAGTCATGAGCTTAAAACGGTTACTTGGAATCTAGTGAAACATGACAGGAGAGAAATTCAGCACCTGTGACTCATAATTCATATTTCATAAAGGCTGCTAAGTCAGTCAGTGGCTGAGAACTGTATTTTAACACCATGTTCTAATACTCAAGCAACCCACCCCGGCGAGATTGAGGCTGTGCCATGTTTAGCCCTAATTCAATTAGAAAACAAGAAGAGAAATGTTAAACATACATGCTAGCATGATCCATTGCTGTTTATGTATTTGCAATCATTTAGTAAAGAGCTATGGCACTGATTTAGTACCCCTGAGCCTTTTTTATGGCTGTTCATTTGTGCGGTCCATATTTTATACAGGGGTCGTGTAATATAATTCAGGTTCAGGCTGTTCACTTATACAGAAGAGGTCAACACACTCCTGACTGTAGTGAGAAATATTTAGCATGTCTGAAATACGAACATAAAAATGAATGTTCCAGCATTAGAAAAAAATACAGCTGAAATTATGAAGAACAAAATAGTGCAATGGTGCCACTGTGTTTTACATTACAATATGCTTGTAATGTGAACATAAAAGTGATTTTTATACAGTTAAAAAAACTATGCAAACATTTTAGATAAAGAACTATAAAATATGCATATTTAAAAATCATAATTTCTTCCCCGTGGCTATTCATCTTTTGAACAATAAACCTGCCTTAGAAATTCCTGCAATGAGAGTTGCTTTCGGCTGCTCCCTGTTCGGGGTCGCAGCGGACCAACTGGTCCGCACAACAACTTGGCAAAACTTTTACGCCGGATGCCCTCCCTGAGGCAACCCTCTCACTTTTCTGGGCTTGGAACCCGGGCCTTCCACATGATAGGCGCGAAACCTACCACTGAGCCACCAATGCCCCTTGAAATTCCTGAAATATTGTAAAAATATTGTAATATATATATTATTTGCATATATATATATATATATATATATACACACACTTTTTCACACCACTATATATATTATATTTATATATAAATATATATATATATATATATATATATATATATATATATATATATATATATATATATATACAAATATATACAATATTATATATATATTACAATATTTTTACAATATTTCAGGAATTTCAAGGGGCATTGGTGGCTCAGTGGTAGGTTTCGCGCCTATCAAACATACAAAAAGCTAAGAAATCAGGAAGGGAGCCAACACTTTTTCACACCACTATATATATATTATATTATATATATATATATATATATAGTGGTGTGAAAAAGTGTTGGCTCCCTTCCTGATTTCTTAGTTTTTTGCATGTTTGTTTCACTTTAATGTTTCAGATAATGAAACACATTTAAGTATTAGTCAAAGATAGCACAAGTAAACACATCATGCAGTTTTTAAATGAAGGTTTTTATTATTAAGGGAAAACAAAATCCAAAACTACATGGCCCTGTGTGAAAAAGCGTTTGCCCCCCTGTTAAAACATAACTTAACTGTGGTTTATCACACCTGAGTTCAATTTCTCTAGCCACACCCAGGCCTGATTACTGCCACACCGGTTCGCAATCAAGAACTCACTTAAATAGGACCTGCCTGACAAAGTGAAGTAGACCAAAAGATCCTCAAAAGCTAGACATCATGCGGAGATCCAAAGAAATTCAAAAACAAATGAGAAAGAAAGTAATTGAAATCTATCAGTCTGGAAAAGGTTATAAAGCCATTTCTAAAGCTTTGGGACTGCCGCGAACCACAGTGAGAGCCATTATCTACAAATGGCGAAAACATGGAACAGTGGAGAACCTTCCCAGGAGCTGTCGGCCGACCACAATTACCCCAAGAGTGCAGCGACAACTCAACAAGGAGGTCACAAAAGACCCCACAACAACATCCAAAGAACTGCAGGCCTCACTTGCCTCAGTTAAGGTGAGTGTTCATGATTCCACCATAAGAAAGAGACAGGGCAAAAATGGTTTGCATGGCAGAGTTCCAAGACGAAAACCGCTGCTGAGCAAAAAGAACATAAAGGCTCATCTCAGTTTTGCCAGAAAACATCTTGATGATCCCCAAGACTTTTGGGAAAATACTCTGTGGACTGACGAGACAAAAATTGAACTTTTTGGAAGGTCTGTGTCCCATTACGTCTGGCCTAAAAGTAACACCGCATTTCAGAAAAAGATCATCATACCAACAGTAAAATAGTGTGGTGGTAGTGTGATGGTCTGGGGCTGTTTTGCTGCTTCAGGACCTGGAAGACTTGCTGTGATAAATGGAACCATGAATTCTGCTGTCTACCAAAAAATCCTGAAGGAGAATGTCCGGCCATCTGTTTGTGACCTCAAGCTGAAGCGAACTTGGGTTCTGCAGCAGGACAATGATCCAAACACACCAGCAAGTCCACCTCTGAATGGCTGAAGAAAAACAAAATGAAGACTTTGGAGTGGCCTAGTCAAAGTCCTGACCTCAATCCGATTGAGATGCTGTGGCATGACCTTAAAAAGGTGGTTCATGCTCTTTAACCCTCCAATGTGGCTGAATTACAACAATTCTGCAAAGATGAGTGGGCCAAAATTCCTCCACAGCGCTGTAACAGTCTCATTGAAAGTTATCAAAAACGCTTGATTACAGTTGTTGCTGCTAAGGGTGGACCAACCAGTTATTAGGCTTAGGGGGCAAATACTTTTTCACACCCCTGTGTGTATATATATATATTTACCTTGCTTATATTTTGTGTCTCACTATAATGTTCTGTGTACTTTTTTCCAGTAAATTTTTTTTTATTGTAAACTGATTCTGAAACCTCTATCCATTTGTTTGTCTAAAAATATAGTCATTAAAACTCTTTGCTCTAACGAGTGAACCCATTTATTTCATGCTTGAAAGATCCTTTTACATTTTATGAAAAAAATGTCCAATAACATTCACCTGAAAACCTGAAAACGTTGTCCTTTATTAAATGTTTCTATTCAACAAAAGCTTGCATCATCCACATATCTTGATCACTGAACAAAGTAAATGAAGTTTCCTTTTCCTTCATTGTGATACAGAACAAAAACAAAAAGCTGTATGGACCACCTACATCTTTCATGCTGCTATATATCCCTTATATTTGCATCCACATCATTTTCCGACTGTATTTGTTTTATTAAAAGTGTGTGCTGGTCAGCACTGCACTGTCCCTTGTTATTTTGATTTCTCTTGCATTGTTTGCACACATACACTTTATGTAGTACTCTGTTGTGTACTTAATTCTGTGTTGTCTCTTGTAGTTCTGTGTTTCATGTAGCACCAGGGTCCTGGAGGAGCAATATTTCATTTTACTGTGTACTGCTCCAGCTGTGTGTATGGTTGACAATAAAGAAAAAAAAATATGACAATAAATAAATAAATATATAAATAAATACATAAATAAAAAGACAATAAAAGCTTCTTGACTCTTAAGTTGACTTGGTTATAGACTAAAAGTCATTAACATGTGTGCTAGTTAACTAAATAAAAAAAAAAAAACATGTTACTATTTAAGAAGCAAAAATGTTAAAGCTTTTATTTTTGGAATGGTATGACAAATATTTTTTTCAATTCTATAGTGAGAAATGTGTAAAAAAAAATGTAATAGTTGAATGGTTTGTTTTTCATATTTCACATATTATTTTGACACTATAAACATGATACAGCAAAGTATAAAACCATACACAATACTAAAACATGTACACTTTAGTTTGTTGACAGTGGAGTGGCTGGACACTTTATGTCCCAGAATGCCCTCTTGTCTCTGCCACCTTCTGGCTCTTTCTTTTATTCATGGTATCGTAACTAGTCTTGCCAGAGACTCTGCCTGCACTTTGCACACGATGTACATTGTCTTTAACCATTACATGATCACAAGCACACACAATACTCTCTCTCTCTCTCTCTCTCTCTCTCTCTCTCTCTCTCTCTCTCTCTCTCTCTCTCTCTCTCTCTCTCTCCTCTCTCTCCTCTCTCTCTCTCTCTCTCTCTCTCTCTCTCTCTCTGTGTCCGTCTCTCTCTCTCTCTCTCTCTGTCCGTCTCTCTGCCGAGCTACTCCTGAGCTCCCAGAGTTACTGACCACTTCTGATCCATCCGAATGCCATAATTGGGGTAGGAGTCTCATCACTTGGAAGTGCTCACTGCTGCTAAGGATGACCCCATGCAGACAGCCTGGAGATGCATAGGACTGCTGTGGTTAGTACCACATGGAGACCATAGCAGTGGCTTTGAACTGCTGTTGTTGCGGTTAGTTTTGCACTCGGGTCTCCGTCATTGAACATTTGATGGCTTCAGCAGAAAGGCATTCATGTTACATCTATAATAAATTCAGAGAATAACATTATGCTCATATTTATAAGTCAAAAGCTCCTGGTTACACAACTGCACTTGGCTATAAACAGTTGTAGAAAGGAAATTATTTCTCTATGGTGTCCCTTTTGAGTCTGGTTTCTCTCAAGGGAATTTTTCCTTGCCACCGTTGCCTCTGGTTTGCTCATTGTGGATAAATGTATATAAAAAATATGAATTTTAAACTTTGTCATTTTTTATTCTGAATATTTATGTTCCTGTAAAGCTCCTTTGAGACAAAGTCCAATGAAAAAAGAGCTATACAAATAAAATGTATTTTAAAGTTATAGAAATATAGTGAAATAAAGCAAAGTATTAAATAAAATAAAGTCTTTTTTTCATAACTTTTTGGAAAACTCCTATAAAGGAGTTTTATTTAAAGAGTTAGCTTGTACAGCGGAAAATACCGGATAGCTTTTACAGGGTCCATTACTTTACATAAAAGGCAGAAAACGCATGCTGAATTCCTTACAGTGCGACGTGTACTGTAAGCTCCAGTACCTGTTTTTCTTCAGTGTGTTACGTACAGAAACAACGAGATACATGGCACAGAGCTTTCATTCAGTATGAGTTTGTTCTGGAACCATTTTGTCTCGCTGCACTCATCACAAAGACATGAAAAAGCCTCAGTGTTTCGCTACAGCTCAACAGACATGTCAGTCAAACCAGAGAAACACAGCTTTGCTCACAGATCAGATCACTCACACACACACACACACACACACACACACACACACACACACAAGAGGGAGCTCCTGGGGTTCTGGGGTTATTCAAGTTAATGACAATTTAATCATTCTTTCATATTGTACTGTGTGACTGGAGAGCACCGGAAAAATACAACCTACTTTTAAAACGATATTCATGAGACTTCAAATTCATAAAAGAATGTTATGAGGTGGAGATTAAATTATATAACAACAATCAATGACAGACCGTAAAACTGCCACTGAAGGTGAATGAATGAATGAATGAATGAATGAATGAATGAATGAATAGATGGATGGATGGATGGATGGATGGATGGATGGATGGATGGATGGATGAGTGAAGGAATGAGGAAATGCCAATGTGTTTATCTGATTCTTATACACACTAGTAGACTTGAGCATGCGTTCATTAAAAAAAAGTCAGTACTGTTTCATGATGTAATCATCCAAGTTATGATCCTTAGTCATATTATTTCTTTCTATAAACAACATTTTTATGGCTATCCAAATGAGATCATTTGATTTCGCACCACTTTAAATGAAGCATATCAGCAACAGCATGGGCTCCCACTACGACATTAGACAAGTCATAATTCATGTTTGGCTGTAAGGCATACTGTAACTCGTCTGTAAATCTCTAAATCAGGAAAAAAGGCTTAATTTTTGGAAGTGTGGTCCCTCAAAAACTAACAGATGAAGGAATAATTTATGGACACAAAAGACTTTTTCTGGTTTGGTTGTAGCTCCTGTTTTTAAAGCACAATCTTTTCCCTGGATCACCTGCACTCCCTTTTATTTATTTTCCTTGAGTGGAAAACTGGAATAGTCAGAACATGTGGGTAAAGTCCCCCTTGGACCCTGTAAAACTAATACCCATTCAAAGGTGAATATTCTTGTTCATTTCCGTTCCAAATCTGGAATAGCTGTTTTCTTTGTGAGAGGGAATGTGAGGGTTTCTCTGCTCCAGGCCTCGCTGATCTGCTGATTGTTTTCCTCTTGCCGTGACTCCTGTTTCCTCGTGTAAGCCTTCACTTCCATTTAGGCCAAACAATATAAAAAGACTGAACTGATTTGATTTTTTATTGTCAAAACAAGCCTGCACTATCCACAAGTTGCAAATCTGATTCAGCAGATAGTAGTGCATGTTTAAAGCACATCATCAGAAATGACTGTTTATGAAGTATTGGGCATGCTGCTATAGAAAGCACATCCTGAAGTGTTTTCATTCCTCTTAAACCACAGCAATTTGCCAACGATTATCATTTTCAATTTGACAGTAAATGATCTGTCATACTTTTCATCCTTTTTACTGTAACATTAGATTACGAAATAGTGTTGAATATCCAAAAAACAAGTTAAAGCTGGTATGATGGGCCAAAAGTTTGACTCTGATGATTATATAATTCGATTATTTTCCTATAAAAGTGTGGCCCAAAGTGTATTATTTTTTCCTATATCACAGCAAATTGTCAATGATTACAATTTAATTGACTCATGAATAACTTTTTGTCTATTTACAATTACATTTAATCTGGTGGAACATCTGTGAGACAAGTTCCTGTTCCTAAAAACATCATTTCCTCCTCTCTCCCCCTCTCTCTCTCTCTCTCTCTCTCTCTCTCTCTCTCTCTCTCTCTCTCTCTCTCTCGCTCAAAGTCAATAAGATAAAAAAGCATCATGTCATGTCCTAGCTTTATCTCTGATCATTACAAAGTGCTTCCAAAAATAATCAAATGCTCCTTATTAACTTAAAAACTCCTTATTAAAAAATAATAGTAAAATAATAATAAAATAATAATAATAA
The DNA here is from genome assembly GCA_033459395.1 of Hemibagrus guttatus. NCBI lineage: Eukaryota > Metazoa > Chordata > Actinopteri > Siluriformes > Bagridae > Hemibagrus > Hemibagrus guttatus. The sequence continues at coordinate 9,878,693 of JAUCMX010000007.1, forward strand.
TAATAATAATAATAATAATAATAATAATAATCATTATTATTGTTATTGTTGTTATTATTATTATTATTGTTAATATTATTATTATTATTATTATTATTGTTGTTGTTGTTGTTGTTGTTGTTATTATTGTTATTATACTTTGCTTTTGTAAAATAACAACACTTTTTAAAATCTTGTTTATTCTTAGATTACATGGAGCAACTGTCATGTTACTGGAAGTCAACTGTTGCTATAGAAACTCTGACCTATTAAACCTTGCAGAACCATCAGTGCTGTGCTGTTAGAGGAAATGCATCAGCACTTTCCAATCAGAATCAATGAATTCAACAGCGCTGCAGCATAAAATTCTTTTATTAGATTTAATCTGGCACCGCTATGGATTTAAACTGACACAGAGCCAGAATCCCGATGGTAAAACTGTACAGTAGTGTAATGTCTCAGTGAAGTTAATAAGCTTGAACTTTTAACACTTTCAAAGCAATTTTTTTTGTGAGGCTCCATGAATTATTGGATGGCTACAGCTACTTTACCATTTGAATCGACAAATGCCCTTAAATTTGTAGCATGTTAACCTAAGCTCAGTGCAGTAAAAAGTTTTAATGCGAATCCATAAAAACAATCTCTTTTTACAAGGCTAGATTGCTGTTTATGGTCGTATACTGCATGTCATATTTCTACGGCTTGCACTGTTCTTTTTATTGCCGTTTCAAGGTGTAATTAGTTTTACATTTGTAAATGATAATGATTTGTATAAGCATCTTAAGTCAGTTAAAATGGTTCTTTTTTTCCACGTGTGGTAGAAATGCTTTAAGGTTAACTGAAAAAAAGAAAAGAAAAAAAAGACAACAAAGAGCAGCAATATATTTACGACTACTGAGTGGGTTTTACATGGAAGGTTTTGCGGTACAGTACTGTCACTTTGATTCAGACCAGACTCAGGTTGTGGGAATAATGTTCATTCACTCACAGCTATAACTTGCATCGTTGCAAAATTCTCATTCTCCAGCTCACATCCACCCTCTTCTCTGCCGTTGTGTAATGTTTTGTTTGACGTTATGGGGTATAAAAAACATGAACAATAGCAACCTTCACTAAAATATTTAATAAAATATAAGTTGCCCTAGTGGGGCCACGAACTCCGCTAATTCAAAACAGAAAGAGAGAGATTAATTGATTGAGAGAAGATTTAGGATGAGTTTCTTGTAATATTTCTGGGAGAAAAAACTCGATTCTCTATTACGAGCCACGCTTTATGATACAGCGTTTTCTTTCTTTCTTAGTGTCTCATGCAAATGTTTTCTTTTTTTTAAATAATTTTCAGACACTAAAAAATAATTCTTGCAACTCCAATATTGCAGTGCTTACAACATGTTATAACTTTCTCTATGCTTTCTCTGTCTATGTGAATCGAGAGCAGACTAAGCATTGCCCCAAGCCCCTGCAGGAATCCTGCTCACAAAACAGAGCCATTTCATACATCCATTTTCTGTACCACTTTTAGGTTGCAGGGAACCTAAAGTCTTTACCAGGAGACTCGGGGCCCAAGATGGGGGACAACCTGGACAGTTACTTCACCCATCCATTTTCTGTACAGATTATCCTACACAGTATGCACTTTACCCATCCATTTTCTGTACCACTTAACCTCACAGGGTTGCTGGGAACCTGGAGTCTATCCCAGGGGACTCGGGGACGACACCCTGGACAGGGTACTGATCCATTGCAGGGCACAATCATGCACACACTCATTCATAAATTTATAGATGACAATCAGCCTACAGCACATGTCTTTAAACTAGAACATGCAAACTCTACACATACAGGGAAGTGGCAGGACTCAAACCCCGAACCCTGAAGCAGCAAAGCAAACATGCTAACCTCTAAGTCACCCTGACCCCCACATGTGAAATATTGTAATCGATTAACATACTTCATTTTGTATGTTTGATCAAATAATCATATTTTTTCAAAGTTAATTTGTAGTTTTTTTTAAACGTAGTTTTCTCACATGATTAATTTATTTTCACATTTTAATTCTTCACATGTACAGAAATTCATATGACTTAAGTAATTCGTGTGATATATTTTCCCCCCAACATCATTCATTATTATCACATACATTCTTCATATATACAGTACTCGAGCTGGTTTTATTTCATACATTTTCCACGCAAAAAAGAAAAGAAAACATATTTCATTATTTAAACATGTTCAGTTCCATATGTATGAATAGCTTTATTTTTCACGTGATTTTCTCACAACATGCTTATTTTCACCTTCTAATTTCATCATGTCAGCATTATTTTCATATTATATTTCATACATTATTTCCTCACATGATTAACTGATATTCTTTTTTCCCAAATGACTGATTTCATGCTTCACATGAAAGACATTTTTTATTAGGTTTTATTTCCACATGTGATATTTGTACATGATTCTTTTAGTTTCACATGCAGGTCATGAATTTTTATTTTTCATGTTAATAATTCACATACAGGTCATGTGATGTTATTGTTCACTTGTCATTTTTTCCCACATGATAAATTTATACTCACTTGTTCATTTTTCCTCATGTAGGTCATGTGATTTATTTTTTGATTTTAACATATTAATTTCTCGTATGTAGGTCAAGTTGTACTTTTTATGTCAGTTTATTTATTTTTATATATAATTCATGTTTTTATACATGTAATTTACCCACATGACTTATTTATATACGCATGTTCATTTTTATTACATATGGGTTTTATTCTTCACAAGAATGTTTATATTTCCTGTTTGATTCTCCACGTGTAGGACATTTGGTTTTATTTTTCCATGTTATCACATGTTATTCAAATGATCTCATGTATATTTGAATTCTCACTTGCATTTTCAGGGCATAATATGTTGCAATAAACCTCCTTTTTATGTTGCCACATATTACATTTCACAATATGAAAAGGTTAGGATCATTTGTGAAATGTATGTGATGTGAAGAGCCTGGATAAAACAGCAAATGCTTTAGCAAAGGCATTGTTCTCCAGGGCTTTTTGGTCAAAACAACAACAAAAAACATCTATCAGGCTACGTTTTAGCATTAGGCCTGTAAGCCATTTGATTGTTGCTTTCAGGGCCAGACTTTTGAACTTGTCTGCAGGGCTGTAAAGTGATAACTTTGTGAAACTGTAATGCTAATGTTTTGCCACGTTTTTGCAGCTGTTTCCATCTTAAATGAGACCACCTGAGGTTTGGGGTCCGTTTGCTTTTGTGCGCCCGTCGCTAAGCTACACGCCTCACACTGAGCTCCACAGTCTCCCTCGCCCCAGGGCCCGGCTCCATGCACTAATGCTAGGATCAGCGCTGCACTTAGCTTGCGTGGGCCCACCTATCGAAAAATCTCGAGTCTTCTTGTGAGCACACGCATGTGTGTGTTTGTGAGCCCTGGATTCAATTACCGGCCTGCATTAGGCAGCTGCTTTGCTTTAGAAAAACACAACTCCTCATGTAATTATCATGAAGAAGCTGCGCAGGAATGTTGATCAGATGCGAGGAGGGCACTGAGCAGAAGAAATGAAAAGCACACAAAAGCTGAAAGCATCACACTCTCTGCTCTGATCCTATTTGCCTGCTCTGGGGCCTTGGGGTAGGGAACTCAGCAGAGCCTGGGTGCATGAAATGAACAAGAAAATGCAGCTCCAAGTGAGAATTCAACCTACATATTCTGTTCATTGCCTAGCAATGCGCTTCAAAACATTAGCCCATCTTTTTTTTATTTCATACTAATAAACGTATTAAAGGTCTTCACTGTGATACATTCTTCAGTTATTAGCAATAAAAAAATTTTTGGGATCCTCCTACTCCAGTCATACAAATATTAAAAATGAAATAATAAAACATATTTCACAGTTTTACTCTTTGTTCCAAATAGCCTCCTGATGTTCCAGCGGCAGGATCCCACGCTCTCATTACTGCGGCCTGGGTTCGATTCCCGGGCAGGGAGTTAACCCAGCCACTGAAGAGTTAACTCTCAGTGCCGGTCCCAAGCCTGGGTTAATGGGAGGGTTGTGTCAGGAAGGGCATCCAGCGTAAAACCTGTGTCAAATCGAAACATACGGACCAAATGAGCCGCTGTGGCGACCCCAAGTAGGGAGCAGCCGAAAGAACAACAACTCTTTGTTCCAAATAACCTGTAATGTTAGTGGTCACTTTATTATAAACACTTGCTCAGTCATGCAACCATTCATTCATGTGACAACAGCAAAGTACAAAAAATCAAGCTGGTTTTGTGTATTTGAGCATTACCAGTGGGATGGGAAATTTGCATAACATAAATCATCTTGGAATGTCAAAAGAATGTTTCCAACACCTTGTAGAATACATGCCAAGAAGAATCGAGGCTGTTCTGAAAAAAAAAAGAGGTGGTACTACTCAGTATTTTTGTGTTCCTAATAAAGTGGCCATTTGGGGTATTCACTGTTTCATGCTGGAAAAATTGTAATAGTAAAATAATATTTAGCTTTGTAAACAATTTTAAGTATGTCTATCTTGAACCGAAAAGAAAATCATGGTTAAAAAACTTATCCTCTTGCTTTGAGTAACCCTCAAATGTTGGCCCATATGACCTTTTAAAGTCGACACGCTTCCATTTAAAACTTTTGAGAGGGTCATGAAGTGCTAAATGATTTCTTTTGTGCATGTTTTGCTTTGTGGCCAAAAGATAGTTATCAGTTATTTCTTCTTGCTGTTTTTCTGTTTAGCCAGCACTTCTTGGTAAGACGTGCTTCCTCTTTGTCTGTTTTCTCAAGCAGATAGCAATCTTATGTAAACATCCACCAATGATCTGTACACATCGCTTGGCTGTGGATGCAGGAGGATCAAAGGAGGATTCAACCAATTCTACTGATTCACTTTAGAAGATATCACTTCATCTAATCCAAAGTACTTTGATTTAAATGTAGGGGATTTACATGTACCTGCTGGTAGATCGTATCTGAATGGGCTACAGTGGTAGCAAGACTTCTTTGGAGGTTTAGCTCTCTCCAGGAAATAAGAAATTGTGTTGTGAAGTACAAGACATGTGCAAAATATATGGACATCTGACCATCACACTCACATTGATGTGTCTTCCTCAAACTGTTGCCACAATCTTGGAAGCACACAATTGTGTCTGTGTATGCTCTAGGAGACCCAAACATGCCCATGGTTTGCCAAGATTTAAAGTGGAAATGCTTGGGTGGCTTGCACAGAACCCTGGTCTCAACTCCACTGATCACCTTGGGGTTGAATTGGAACACACCAGGACTTCTTATCCAACATCAGGACCTGACCTCGCTAATGCACTTGTGGCTGACTGGGCAAATCCCCATTGCCATACCTCTAAATCTTACAGAAATCCTGCCTAGAAAAGAACAAGGGGGTAGGGGTACATAAGGCAGCTCCATTGTTTTTTGGAAAGGGATATTCAGCAAGCACACTTGGCTGTGATAGTCAGCTATCCAATATGCACTGATCAACCATAACTTTAAATCCATTGACAAGTGAGGTGGATAACATTGCTTCTTGTCACACTGACACTTGTCAAGGGATGGGATATACTAGGCAACAAGAGTCAGTTGTTGAACAGTCAGTTCTCAAAGTTGACATTTTTGAAACAGGAAAAATGGGTAAATGTAAGGATCTGAATGACTATGACACAGGACAGATTGTGATAGCTAGAAGACTGGAACAGAGTGTCACCAAAACGACAGGTCTTGTGGGTGTTCCTGGTATGGAGCAGTTACTACCTACCAAAAGAGGTTCAAGGAAAGACAACTGGTAAACCATTGACAGGGTCGTGGGTGCCCACGGTTCACTGATGCACTTATGGTCTGAAGAATCACTTTTTCTTTTACATCATGTGGAAGGCCAGGTGCTTATACGTCACTTACCTGGGGAAGAGAGGTTGCACCAGGATGCACTATGGGAAGAAGCCAAGCTGGTAGAGACAGTGCAATGCTCTGTTATGCTGGGAAACCTCTGGTCCTGAAATTCATGTGGAGATGTTACTTTGACACATACCACCTACCTGAACACTGGTGCAGACCAAGACACCTTCATGGCCACACTGCAAAAATTGTTCAGGAATAGTTTTAGGAACATGACAGAGTTCAAGGTGTTGTCTTGGTCTCCAAATTCCACAGATCTCAATCCAATTGAGCATCTGTGGGACATGCTGGACAAACAAGTCCATTCCTTGGAAGCCCTACCTCACAATTTACAGGGCTTAAAAGATCTGCTGCTAAAGTCTTGGTGCCAGATACAACATGTGCCAGAGTCCAGGCCTCGATAGGTCAGAGCTGTTTTGGCGGCACACCACCACATTGGACCTACACAATATTAGGCAGGTGGTTTTAATGTTATGCTTGATCGGTGTACTTTTGGCCATATAGTGTACAGTGTATCATTTTTGTCAGGATTGTAACATTTCCAAATTGATGATGCAATATTTCCCCATGAATCAGGCCTGCTAATTAAATTATCTGCTTCATGCAACAAGAATCCAGTCATCCAAAGAACGGTGTAGCTAGCGTTCATATGACTTTCACTTAAAATATCTGCTGTTTCACCACTCGCTATTAAACAGCACTATGGGCTCTTTCATTTGGTCGCAGATAAACTGGGTGTTAGACATCAAACGCAGGCTCGAGAGGCATCAGATGCCATGCCTGCAGATATTTTCAGATGAGATAAAGCATGGCAGCCTCAGAGCTCAGGGTCCCCTTGATGTCGGGAAAGTGCTCTTAATCTGAGCCCTCCGATCCTCGGCTTGGACCGCTACACTCTTTATCGCATGAGGAATGAAAGTGGCGGTGGCTTTGAGAAAGCTGCGTGACCAGCTCTGCCACCATGCCAAAGTGTGTGACCCGAGGAAGATTAATGGGAGAAAAGCAAGGGCACCTTCTTCCTACAGTAAATTGGGGTAGGGGGAGGTTAGAGTAGGTCAAGGTTAGTCCTGAATCATAGCATTGTATAGTTCTTAAACGGAATGGTACAGAGAGGCTTGAGAGTTATTAAACCCTAGTCTTTGTTGTTTGAGAAGTGGAAAATACTTGTAGACTAAACAGTGGTTCATGCACTGAATGAAAATGGTGGTATAGTTATTACTATTGTTCTCCATCATGGTTCCTGAAGAAACTTCCTCCTACACTCGACATTACAACCCTCGCATTGCAAAATCTAACTTATACATTCATTGTAATGGTTTTCCCTCTCAAAGGGTTTGTGTTCTAGAGAACATTGTCATAAGGCAGCAGAAGAAATGATTAAGACGGCTACAATTTCAAATACACGCAAGCTTGAAAGACTTTACCACAAATGACCAGCTTCATTATAACTTTAACCAATTCCACTCATAAGACTCAAGATTTTTTTTTTTTTTATTTGTTCAAAAGCTTTGATTGTTTTTTTTTTAACTCAGAGAATTGTTTTCTAAGAACGTACTGTATGCAGAAGTGTCAATGCTCAGGTTGACAAAATATAAAAATACAGACATATCTTACCGTATAAATTTCTGTACAAACATAGAACTATCACTTTATCTCAGAATCCACATACACACACTTAAGGTGGTATATGTAGTTGCAAAGAATATACGACTTAAAAAAAAAAAAAAATAGCTGATTCAATGATTCAAGGTTTTGTTTCAGATGCTTGACTTTGTTAATATTTAAAATTTATTAAAGCATATTAACAGTTTGATTTAAAAGAAAAAAAAAATACATATATAAAAAGTCAGTCACAAGAAATACCTTTTCAAAGCCTCAATGTTGTCAGCTAATAAATATACTGGTTGAATTTATAATGAATTATAGTAGTAATGATAAAATGAAATAATGAATAACTAGTGGTAACTGTATAGTAGTTAAATGCAAGTTTATGAAAAGAAATCCCAAAATGATGAATATTTCGATTTGGATTAAAAAAGGCAAGTTTGTCAGATGGACATAGGTGCCAACGTTGATGTGCCTTTCAAAAAAAAACAACAAGAAGAAAAAAAAAACACACAAGTGTAAAGAACTGAAGTGTATTTAAGATTTTAAACAGATAAGTGTTAGCCATTTCCCAGTGTCAATCCCTTATCACAAAGTCAGCACCACCATTGTGCATTGTTCACACTCTAAACAAAGCCTATACATTTTTCATACTCAACCATGTAAGACGCTCAGCTTCCGAAAGTGCTTTTCATCCCGAATCCTATGGCCTGTTTTGTGTACGTGGCTCAAGAGGCAGCACCTTCACCGAATGTGCCACTAGAAAACAGGTGCATAGAGCTTAAAGCGTGAGTGACATGTTATGCAGGCTGCTTTTGTCAGACAGCTTTAGTCGCATGGTCACTCAGTGCAGAAATCTGTGGAAAACATACGTGGAATAGTTCCCGTGCTACACTTACAGTTACACACTGGAGCTGAAATATAAAGCAGTTCTTTGCGCCATGTTAATGCAAAGACTCGCTGATCTAGAACAGAGTGTAGCTTGTGAGAGCTCAAGTGTGCTTGGGTTTAAGACACATCAATCAGCTTATCCATGCAGCACACAATAACCATGATATATCCACTCTTAGTGATATAGAAACCCAGGCAGACAGTGGTTGAGACTGAAACAAAACACTACGGCACCGCATTACTCAAGTCACTCGGTGCGGCTGAGTAAAATGCCAGTGCGGCACTTGAACCTCTTAAAGGGCCAAAATGAACCGATTTACCCTTTTGTGGATAATCGGGAAGGTCCGGGTAGTCGGATTGCACTCACTGTGACAAATTCCACTTTAGAAAGAACGGGCCAGGGGACAAAAGAAAAATGACAGAAAATAAATACTCTTTGTTTCTTTAATCTTCTTGTACCTATTGCTTTGAGAATGTAAAAAAAATACACACAAAGAGGTCAGTCTTTTCTGAAACAGTATAATTGTTTTGACTCTATAAATATAATTTATATAGTTTTTTTTTTTTTTTTACTTTCCATTGCCCAACTTTCCCAAAGGTTCTCCTGTCTTCTTTCGGAAAAGGGATCCTACTTGCACACAATACACGCTCTCTTTCTGATAGAAAATAAAAATAAAATACAATTTGGAGCGTGCTACTTGCACACAAACTGATCGACGACCCTTGTGCAGCGCTTGCATTTGACATAGCAGCACCAGTGAAACTTGCAGTGGCAGCGTTCGACCAGCGTAGCCTTGAACTGGTCGTAGCCACGGCCGCAGCACATGAGTGCGCAACCGTCCATGCCCTCCGAGGTCTTATTGCAGAGACGCCCTTGCGTGCCCAGCGAGCCTGTGCTGTGGTTCTGCACGCAGTAGTCTGGGCTCGGCTCCACATACACCAGGTCGTGGCTGGTGGGCGGGTTGAATTTGGAGTGCACCTGCACCAGCTTGCCACGTGTGTTAATCTTCATGGCCACTGCACTGTCATACTTCTCTTTCAGCGCATCTCCCACTTTGCGGAAGTCAGCCAGCTGCAGCCAGCAGGTCTTTAGGCTGCATGAACCTGAAACGCCGTGGCACTTGCACGAAACATGAGCCAGGTCAGATACCATCTGAGGAAGAAAATGTAGAAATTCAATAAACACCTCAAAAAAAATCTTCATTTTTAACAGACAGTGAAATCTTGGCTCAAGGAATCCAAGGCATATAAAAAAAGAATTCAACTTTAAAAAGGTCAACATTAAATAAAAACTAGTCACTTAAAAAAAAAAAAAAAAAAAAAAGTTTATCAAAAACAGTAAACTTTTTTAAAAGTTTAACTTAAAAAATAAATGAACTAAAGAAATATAAATAAGGTTTTCTTAAAAAAAAAAAAATCACAACTTTAAAAATGAAGTCAAATCTGTTAATCTGCATAATATATTAAAATAAACCATAAATTCTATGGTTTTTAAAACTATAAATAAATGACAAATGTTATATTAAAAAAGTCAACTTTAAGTAAAATCACTTAAAAAATTGCTAAACAAAATAATGCAAATTTAAAAATGTGGTGGTGTTTTTTTTTTTTTTTTTAAATCACCTTAATGAAGTCAAAAAAGAAAGAAGGCCAGAAATAAGTATATAATCAATATAAACTAAAGAATCTGCTGTAAATGAAAAGGTGATTTTTAAAAAAAATATTTTTCTTTAAGTTGACTCTTGTTTTAAAGTTAACTTTTTTTTTTTTTTTTTTTTTTTAACAATGCTGACTTTTAAAAGTATTTTAGGTGCCTTGAGCTTCAGGGCCATGGGAAATAACAATTAGATCAACTTTGGCATAATAGCTGCTTGTCAGCGTTCAAGTTCTCCGAAATGTGTCTTGTGTGATTAACCAAGTTACGTGCCAAAGCAGTTCAGCATAGTTTTCCACCATTTTTCACTCATTGCTGGCTATTATTATATGCTCATTTTAATAATCTGCACTTGACTGCAAAACTTGAATCGGTCCATTCCAATCAGGATTTTTTTCAGGCCTAGGAGAAAATTATTGGTCTTTTGACAACTTGCACTGCAAACTCGAGAAGAAAAAGAAAAAGAAAAGAAAAAAAAAAACATCTACAATGATTTCTGTACGTGGTTCAAACGGTTCTCTTTGTCGAGTTGGAACACAACCTGCACAGCTTAGCCTAATCCAGCCGCTGAGAACGGCGCTTGCAGATTTTTCCTTTAGAACATTTGTAATTGAGACATTTACCTGCCTCAGGTAGAGTGCATGAATAAATAGAGAGGTCATGATGGGATGAAGTCAGTGCTTCAAAAACGGGCAGATCAAAGGGCGGTTCTCGACACGTAGCAGGACGGAGCATGCTGCTACCCAGATGAGAGCCTGACGTGCATTCTTATTACTCTCCGAGTCTCACGTTCGGCTGCATTTCAACTGTATAAGTCACGCTGCTGACATGGAACCGCAGCTTTCGAGATTGGAAACACTTGGAACTTGCAGAAACAGTATATTTATTCTATCTGCAGGTTGGTATTCTGCCTGGTGGTTGTACTTGTTGCTTATAACCAAAATACTGCAGACTCGTTCTCTGTAAATAAACATGTGACTGGATGGAGATTTAAAGTCTTCAAGAAAATAATGCCTCTATGCATCATTATTATTATTGAGCTGATTCTTATTTTTACATCATGGAAGTTCACACTGCAAAAAATATCAAGTTCCAATTTCTTGAATCGAGTCAAATTCATCTACAATTTCTTATGCTTAAAATTAGCAAAGTAATCTGGCAATAAAAAATGTGATGATTTTTTTTTAAATTTTCAAATATTTCTAGAAATAAGTTTAATCTTGATTTGGTTTATTCTAATCTCATAATACAAAACAGTGGATACATTAATCTAGATTTAAGATATTTTACCTTGCCAAGACGTCATTCTTTGCAGCGCAAGCTTCTTAGGGTGTTTTCAGATATGCATTGTTTGGTCCATTTAAATTAAACCTCTGGCATATTTTCCCTATTTGTGTGATTTGTGCAGGAAGGTGAGAGCTCTGAAATCATGCTCAGGTGCAAATCCAAAAAAAAAAATAAATAAATAAATAAATAAAAAAAAAAAAGGAGGAGAGCTCAGCTTGGTTCTAAGTTAACTCTAGAGCGTTGTTTTTTGTACTAAAGAAAAAACCTACTACTAAACTGAGCCAAAGTACAGAGCTGTAATGCTGCAGAAATGCCATGTTTTCTGGAATATTGAACACTGAACAAAAAGAGAAATTAACTGCTAGTCATTTAAAATTGATTATCAAATTACATAATTAAGTAAACATTTGTACAGCACTCTGTGTTCAGAGTTCTTCATGCCTGGAAGATTGTGAGTTCTGTGTGCACTTGGCAAACCTTTGTTTGTCTGAGTATTTCTGACCAGGGAATGAAAGGAGTTTAAGGAGTACATATTCAGCTGTATGCGAAGCCGAAGTGTGTTTTTTTCCCTCCTTTGGGGTCATTTAGTTGTGTGCAGGGTGCAACCAAACCAAATGAAAGCTCTGATTAAGACTTAAATGGACTAACAGGTGTGAAAGTGACCTATTTTTTTTTTTTTTACCAGTGCATTAGAAACATACTACATCAGCAATCTTAGTGAGAAATCCAAGAAGGCAAAAATAAAAAAAAAGCTCACCCTCCGCCCTGCTTCGTTGTTATGGAGGTTCATCAGGAGTCGTGCACTCTCCATGGAGGTTTTCTCGTAGGTCTTTTCTCGTTCACGGGCATCCACAAACTCCTTGCTAAAGCGATAGCCGTAGTTGAGGTTGTCTCCGCAGCCTCCCCAGAGCCAGTCTCGCGGAAGGTCTTTGGGCCGAGCCGCCCTGCTGCAGCCACAGCTTGACAGCTCGCCCTCCCTGCACGCTCGACTCACTGCGTTTACAACGCCCGCTGCGCTGATTGCGTATGTAAAAGCTGCCTCGCGGCTTCCTGCACAAACAAATTGGAAGATCAGAAATATAGAAGAAACATTAGACTGCCATAAAATATTACATTCGTACTCTCCTAGCAGTGATGCTTAGCGTGAGGCTTTTATTCTTGACGTTTATAATTTCTAAGAGAGTTTGTATTCAAGGCCAATTTTACAACCATGAGATTGAGAAGTCAGTCACTTGAGATGTTTTTTGTCTATTTAAAACAAAATGTTTACCCAGCGAAAGAAACTGAATTGTGGGTGAAAAACATTCAATTGGATTCATTGTTTCTGATTATTCACATGGTTTTCTGCATCAGAGATAATATATTAATAAGACAGCAAGACAGATTGAGACCATTTACTTGTTGAATGTGTATCTTTTTTTATGTCCCAGTCAAGTCTTGAGTGCTCTTTAGATTTGTTAAGTATTCCACATGCAGATTTTGTGAACCACATGGCTAAATCCAGGCTCCATCTTACATTTGGCATGGATGGGTTTGGTGGATGAATGAATTTTTTCTACTGATTGCATATATAAATATACATACATACACACATGCACTCACTGAGCACTTTATTAGGAACACTATACTAATGTAATATTGGCTAGGTCACACTTTTCACTCAAAACAGCTTCAATCGTTTTCCTGTGCATTCTGAAATACTTTTCTGCTCACCACAAGTGTACAGAGTGTTTATCTGAGTCACTGTTCACTCCAACCAGTCTGGACATCTCTCATCAGCAAGGCGTTTCCGTCTGCGGACCTGCCGCTGGCTGGATGTTTTTTTCTTTATTGCACTATTCCGAGTAAACTCTAGAGACTGTTGTGTGTGAAAATCCCAAGTGATCAGCAGTTTCTGAAATACTCAAACCAGCCCATCTGGCACCAAGAGCCATACCATGGTTAAAGTGACCGAGCTCAGTTTTTTGGCACTCTGATAGATGATGTTAACATTACCCAAAGCTGTTGGCCCATATCTGGATGATTTTATGCACCACATAACTGTCACACGATTGGCTGAGTAGATATTTGCATGAAGGAAGTGTAGGTGTAGGTGTTCCTAATAAAATGCTCAGTGAAGGTGTGCATGTGGGCAGAAAACTGATTCAGAAACATCACAATGCCCCCTGCTGGTGGACAGACCAAGGAATTCAGCAGCTCAGGCCACCTGAAAGGACCCTCGGTTTGCAGGGCGGCCCTCAAATAACCTGACCTGCAACCATTCAAAGGCAATTTTCATATTTATGCCTGAGGGATATCCAAAAGACCACAGACTTTCCAGCATTAAAAGGTATACTCTATGTGAAGTTGACTATTCCCATCAGCAAGACTCCATTACTTCAGAAGACCTCATAATAGCCTATTAAAAGCAGTAGGGTTTTTCATGGACGTGGGATTTAGAATGTAATGAAATACTGGGGCTTTAGGGAGTTTTCTGTCACTGAAGTAAAGACACCATTCCATCTAAAACAATGCAGGCGATGAAATAAACGCGTGTAAGATTTAAAAAAAAAAAAAAAAAAAGTGAGACGGGACGGAATGAACGTTTAAATGTGATCCAGATGGAAAGGTTTCTTAAGGAAGGTTTGGCCTGCAGAGGGAAGGTTGCTACTTTTTTTCTGATATTTTAGAAAGGTTTAGAGAAGATAGCTGAGCTGGTGATAGACATATTGTCCTCGAGATACCTCCCTCTCTCCATCCAAACTAGTTTTCCATCCCTCCAGTGACCCAACCTGTCCTCCTCTCCATAATCTCCAGGACGAGCGGAGATGGACGAGGTGATCGGAGTGTCTTGGTTCTGCCAGGTCTGCGCTGGATTTCCTTCATTTGCCTTTCGATAAAGATGTGTTAAAGTGTATTTATGTAACTGGCCACGTCAGGCTTGACCTTAACGTGAACAGTAGGGTGAACTTAAAGAAGAAGTCAAATTTTCTTGAGTGGGAATGGACAGCTACTGAGAATTTAAAGTAAAAGAGGGACAAAATATGCAGCACTTAGTGGGAAGGCCCAGGCAGAGCAGAGCAAATTATGCAAGAAAGCAAATAAACCTGGTAATGAACTAAATCCAAACATTACATACATGCAAAACAACCCCCACCAACATGACCTCAAAATAATACCATGTCATAATTTTCATTTTGCTTTCTTAACCTAAAAGTTCTAGTTGTTTCTGTCCTTCAAGATTAGTAAACATCTGTGCAGGTTTGTCTAAGATTAGCAAACCACAACTCTTAATAGCATCATGCATTGACCATAACATTTTTAACTTCCCATACATACATAAATCACACCATCCCTCCTCAGCCAGCCCGCCTAGCAACCAGATAAATTCCAAGGCTTAATATTTGAACCTGATCTTTTTAATTGCTTGCCTGATAAAGGACATTTCCAGTGTTCTGTGTTCAGATGTCTAGCATTGCTAAGGGGGTAAGCTAAGCCAGACTGAACATGATTTGATCAATAATGCGTCATCATCAGGGAAAGGAAAATTAAACTCTCACATCTTTGCTCTCTTTATACTAGCATGCCTCAGAGAAGGGCTGGGTCAATATTGAGCGCAGTCCGGCATAAATTTAGGCTAAACGCAATTACTCACCATTTACAGTGTTGGGTTGCTAGCCATTTGGAGGCAGCCTCCATTCTGATTCATTCACAGACGTCATCGTAAAAACATTTCGTCTTGACCACTGCTGTTAAAAATGGCCTACCACGTGCACACTCCTTGCATTAAGTACCCGTTGCCCCCTCGCCTAAACGAGGAAAGATCACTATACTGCCAAATAAAACCAATAACCAAAAAAAATAATAGAAATAATAAGATAAGAATGGCTTTTTTTGAAAAACTACCAGCTCGAGCCACACCCGCAAAGCACATTAATACTTCTACCGAACCTTACTACATTAATACAGTCTTATTTACTGGCTATGAGTTTTATCAGCTCTTTGATTTTCATTCATTAATCACGATCTGAATAGCTGAAGGAGCTTGCTGTACATAATGCAGGACCGTGCCAAACCTCTAGTCTGGAACCGGGAAGTTTTAAATGTTCATGATGGAGCTTGCACCTAATATATCTACGTTATGTAGGTGCTAGCCAAAGATGTGGTTTTTGGATTTAGATTGATGACGTACAGAATGTGTAGTGTCTCTTTTGCAATATGAATGTAATAAAGAACACAGAGGCCATGAGCTACTGTCCTTATGTCAGGAAAACCGGGTGTGTGGTGTCACGTATAAAACATGTAAATGTGGTTGGCGTTTTGATCAAGGTGAAGTTTGACAGACTTACCGATCTGCATTACACGGCCAAACACTGAGGAGTTATCCACTGTGCTACAGTTCCAGCGGCGGTGGCGGAACTGGTACTGGCACTCACGGATCCCGGTCTTGGCGCCCTCGCCGATGTACTGCATGTGGTCCTGGTACAACTGGCACAGCTTCTTCTGGCCTTTGGACAAGCCTGCCAACTGACTGCAGAGCGGCTGTGCGCCTATGATGTAAGCCTCAGGAATCAGCAGCGGATTCATAGCCAGAGACCTGCGACACGCACACAAACATGAGCACGTTCAATTAGTCCACCAGGAAATCTGATATGCCGTGGAAATTATACAAGGGGGAAGCAGAGTGACCCCAACAATTCTCGTCTTGTACAAAGTAAATCATTAGCACGTGTGGCCACTCGCAGGATAGAGCTGGGACTCTCTTATTCTCTTACAAAGTCGGCTAGAAATTAGACGCAAGCAGAGAGAAGAGCAGAACCTCTTATCCAGGACAGTTTGTCTCGTATAGGTTTAGCTAAGAAGGAAACTGCAGTTTAGGATTAAGAGAAAAGAAAGCGGCCTTGTGGCCTCGTAGCTGACAAAAAAAAAAAAAAGCTTGAGTGAACATTGAATTTCAAAGATAAACCCTATGATTGGAGTTTAGACCTACAGTTCAGATAACAGCTATACTGTAAATATCGGTCATGTGTATACTCCACGAGAAGTACTGGGATAGCATTACTGGGAACGAAGAGATCCCTGTTTTGTGAACTACTAAGTTACGTCCAAACCAATCAGCCGAGTTCGGCTGAAGAGACACAGTGGCAAGCATCATATGCGGTAAAAGTAAACAGGCAGAAAATCGCAATGAAATCAGACCTTCCATTTTGGAAAGGGCAGTCTGTTTCAAATATAACTCCTTCGTTTTCTTCCAGCAAATCAAACAATTAAACATGTTACGAGACAGGATTTATTGCCGTCTTCCTTTGTGTATGGAGCGTGCAACCAAGCAGACTCGCTCCATTCAAGCTCACAATGAAACTGTACCGGATTCAGGCGTCATTGTGGAACTTATGAGGGCTGGAGATTAAAAACAGTCAAACTGAGGCGGGAAAACTGTATTTTAAACTGTAATTTCCTGAATATTGGATTTGGGATGGATCTCTTGCACTGTTTGTTTTTCTATTAGTAAAAAGTTTCACATGCAGGATATTGAAAACTGCACTGATATGTATGGAGCAAAAATAAATCCGGCAATCAGCTGCTCACTTCGTGTGTTCTATATTCAGTCTGTGTTTGTCTGATACTTGCTCCGGTGCAGGCCGATTTTGTGTTTTTCTATTAATGGAAGTCGGATGGACAAGCCCATAGAAACACACACACACACACACTCCCTCACACAAACACAAACCTACACAGTTCATGCCTGTGCATATTTGGAAATTCATTGCAAAACCACAGCATTCTATGTTTTATATAATATTCATCATTTTGGTTTGGCAATACAGGGGAAAAGAAAATAAAGGGGGGGGGGGGGGGGAGTCAGAACTGAGCAAAGGCGTATGTGCTAAAGTCAGCATGTACCCCCCCCTTTATTTTAGAATGTGGTGGGACACAAAAGATGGAACCAGGCTGACTTCAGCCACAATATACAGGAAAGAAGATGAAGATGATGATGGAGAAAGGTTGAGAAATTGGGAGGGAAGGAGAGAGCAAGAAAAGAAGGCAAGTTAGTCGTCTCTTTCTCGCTGATCCGTTACCCATGCTTCGTCTGGCCAACCTCACAATCCACCATTCTCTCTCTCTCTCTCCCTCTCGAACCCTCTCTCTCACACACACACAGCTGTGTTTGTCTTAGACAGTGTATATATTGTAGATACATACCACCATGAGGTAGCCTCCACCACTACTTGCATGAAGAAAGCCAGGAAAGTGATGGCAACCACTCCATGTCGCGTGTCCATGGCTCTGACCCAGCCTGAGGAAGATGGCCTGTTCATGAAGAGCATCCTGAAAGAGCAGCTCTGTAAAGAACAAATAAAACTGGTTGTTGAGGGATAACAAGACAGTCAGATGGTAATGTGTTACACGCTAACTAGCACAGCTCTGTATGTTTTGGTTGATACCCATGAACATGTTAGTATCCCTTCATCGTTTAAATGCATCTTGCTAGCTTTCACGAGTCTACATGCTTTTTTAACAGTGTTTCAGATTTAGCAGTTTAACGCTTGCACAATACCTGACACACGTATCATGATAATCTAACTGGCAGATCAGCAACTGTGAAAAAAACCCTGATGCATTATTAACCTCCTTTTCATAGTGTGCAAGCTGCTGTCCAAGATGAATCAATGAGCAAATTTAAACAGTCCTCTGTCCGTTTTCACCGTTAGTATTTCTAAATTAAACAACAAAACCGACTGACCAACCCAACCAGAGAACAAAGAATGTGGAAGATATCCGATATTTTGTACAAATACAAGCCTTGTGTGATTTACTGATAATTGTTTTGGCGACCTAGATGAACAGCTGGGGTTTTTTTTTACATGTTGAAGAAAATGCTTTTTGAGGATTAACAAATTTGCCCAGATCCAAAAACATTGTTCAGCTGATGGTGAAAGGTAACAGGAATTTTTGGTCAGTTTAACATTTAGTACAACGTATGTAAAGATTTCGTTAAGGAATATATTTTAATTTATAGTAATCTATGATGACCAGGGCCAGACACAGCAGTCCTGTACTGCAGCCTGCTCTGAGGGGAGCAATTTGAAATAAATAAATTCTTTTTCTTTCTAACTCCATCAGAAGGGGTTCAGCTCAGCAACTTGAGTGCAAGATGGACTTGGCGTGTTCTGTGTGTGGAAAGGTTTTGTCCTTTCAAAAGTGAACATATCAGTTACTCGACTATATGCAAGCATCCGCATCCTCGTGCTTGGGCTGGTATGGTTAAAGCCTGGGCTGAGCTTTGTTGGACTATGCTAGGATTCTTCACATAAACACTGAAAAATGAGTCAGACTGAACAATACATTTTTTATTATATTATATAGTTATTATTTACGACAGAGCCTCGATTACACATTACAGTCTCTTGTGACACTGTAAAGGCTATAATGGTGATAATCATTTTTTTTTTTTTTTTTTTTTAAATGACACATTGTGCAGTGCTACATGTAAGAAACTGTACACGACCTTTTATCACACATTCTCACATTTAAACGTAATGACGTAAAGCGCACATTTAAGCAGTGGAAGATGACGTAAAAAAAAAAAAAAAAAAAAACAGAAACAACATTTTCTCGTGCGTTATTTAATTTAGGTTTCAAACGACCAGATTCGACATGGAGAATTTATTATTATAATTTTTTTAGATGAACTAAAATTCTGACTACATTACATATTATAAAATTATTAAATAAATAAATATTTACCTTATTGTACACGTGGGTATTGGCAGAAAGGCAGTTTTTTTTTCTATTTATTTATTTATTTATTTATTTATTTATTTATTTGTTTGTAAGAACGGCTTCGGCTAAAATGGTTTCAATTAAGTACCTAGCGTCGCATGGAATTATCACGCTTAAAAGAAATGAAAATTTTCGAGCTTGTATAAAACGTCGTGCCAACCGCAGTCAAATTTCCCCGGAAACCTTTGAAACGAACGCAGAGGAATTTGTTGTTTTTTTCTTTATCCAATCTTGATAGACTGCATTCCTTTGCGCCGAAGCGTTTCAGTGTATTTAACATTCACGCACGCGGCTGAAATTCACACAAACAGGTTAAAATGGAGGGAACAATTTACAAGTGAAGGTTTACGCCATTCCACCCCTATCAAATAAAAAAAAACCAAACAAACAAAAAAAAAAAACAGCCTCAAAACAGGTTGAAGATTTTCCAGGAGCCGTTTAGAGTCCAGTTCTGATTTTGGGAGCATTTATACTGAGACTCATTTGTCATGGTTTACATTTTGCAGAGTTTAGGACGAAAGGAGGCCCCGCTAATAGTCATTAAACTGTGCGCCAAGTTCACCGTCACTGCGCCGAACATGTGGTTTTATTTTTAGCAGTTTTAACCCCGTTGATGGGATAGTTAGAGTGTGTTTTTATTGAAAAGAGAGAGGGCGAAATGGCCACCGAATGTAAGTATTTAGCAAAACGTTTTGCTGAAGTTTGTCTTGATAAAAATCCAATCTCTAAATGGCTTCCCCAAAATCCCATCATTCACCTTATTTGGATAAAAAAAAAAAAAAGCCTAATGATAACATCACCACGATCAAAATGTAAAAACATATGTAATCACGAAAGAGTACAAAAACGGATTAATTATCTTTAAATCACAATGAGCTGGATTAAAGGTTTTATGAATCGCCTGTGTAGCCTAAGCAGTAGTGAATTTCCGCATATGTCCTGACGTCTGACACCTGCGTTTATTTATTTATTTATTTATTTATTTTATTTAGATAAAAAAAAAAGCCGTTTGCTGAACGCCTTTCGTTAGAGAGGGAAAAAAAAAAGATTCTTTACGACTGTTTCAAAACAAATCTGCTCATATTATACATCAGCGTCTGTTGTGATGTATCTACTGTCCTGAAAGTAGTCAGATTTGGGAGATAACTTTTCAGTACTTCGACAAAAACGATGCTGTTCATTCGTGCATGTGTGCATGTACACATCCCCGGTGCCTCTAAAATTAGCCCAGCAGTCTGAAACACAAAAAAAAAAGAAGAAGAAAAAAAAAAAAAGCTACCTATGATTACGGTATTTACAACCGCCTCGTCTCCATGATTAGTCACTAATCTCAGTTTTCCTTTTGTCAAATAAAATCACTAATATAATAAATGGGGATAGGAAATGTAAGAATTGGGAAGAACAAATTATGTATCAGATGCGACAAATATTACAAATGAAATAAAAGACTTCGCATGTTCATTTTATTTTGACGAAAAGTAAAAACGCCATGAATGAACAGCAAATCGACTAAAATATACATTTAATTCGCTGCGTTACGGCGCACTACTGCGCATCAATAATGCGCACCGAAGGACGCAGAAAGAAATAGTTTCCGCACTTAATGCGCAATTGTTTCAATTAAAACATCGTTGAGACCCAAGCGTGTGACAAAAACTCATATAACCTTGCGGCCACTAGAGGGAGCCAGCTACAACAAAATAAAGGTGCAAATGGTTCTTTCAATTAACGTTCACCACCTTCAGCTACTTTTTTTTAGTTTCTTAAGTAGTAACAAAGAATGTTCGATTATATTTAAAACTACTTAAAACTACACACTATGATCACATAAATACACTGTGTAATATCAGAAAACGCACACTGTATTACTTTAAATCATGTTCCACACGGCAATTTACTAGGTTCTTTCTAGGCTGTTAAAACACTATGGAGCAGTGTGTGTGTGTGTGTGTGTGTTTTACTGTATACTTCACACACACCTATATACACACACACACACAAAAAAATTATATATATATATATATATATATATATATATATATATATATATATATATATATATAAAATGTGTGTGTGTATATAGGTGTGTGTTTAAGTATACAGTATATATTTAATAAACAGCAAATCTGACTTACAAACTTACTGTGAAGGGGTTCGTGCTGGAGCAGCCTCTTGGAATTGATGGATTTGGAATCAAAATTCCAACGCAAATCCCGCTTATATTTATCCGACTTCCTCAAGTTCTCTGTGAACCCGAAACAGTCTCAATCCACAGCGTGGTAAAGGAGCAGGAGCTCGCAGGTCCGACCTCTAAGTACTGCTGGTAGATGGGCATGAAGTGTTTGGAAATAAGGGACGCGGGTAGTAGGTACTACAGTGAGCTAAAGCAATCCAAATAATTAGTGCCTTTTTTAGAGGCGTGGGTACGAATTTGCGGGAACACTTACCGACACATAAATTCATAAGAACGCATGGATGCCGCGGGCGAACGCGTCTTCTCGTCCTCAGAAGTTCCCATGTACGAATTTCACAGGAGATCCTGCGTGTTTCAGAGACGCGACTGAACAAAATCGAAATCGCGTTCTCGACACGCAGATTAATCCCAAAACCAGGCGCTGTTTTCTGTTCTCTTGTGTTCTGCTCTGTTCTACCTGTTACAATATCCACACGGTGATGGCTGGACACAAACGCGGTGCGTCTACTGAGCTCTCCATTCCACCCGAAGCGCCAAACTCTCCATGATCATAATAAACGTGTCTTTAGAAATCTGCAATTGCTTTTCCAAAAGTGAGGCAACTGTAACAAACAAAATCGGAGGAGCAGATGAGAGTTTTTGAAACCGTTGAAAAAGTGTATTTCCCGACCGGAGGCGACGCTCTTACCAGCTGCGTGCGGTGAAATGATGTGAACAGAAACTGGCCCTCCTCTTCAGCTCTGTCACCTGCGCTCTCTCTCTCTCTCTCTCTCTCTCTCTCTCTCTCTCTCTCTCTCCCTCTCTCTCTCTCCCTCTTTCTCCCTCTCCTTCCGCCCCGCCACTCGCTAAATCCCGCTACTGATGCGCACAGAAAAAACACCTCGAGCTTCTGCGCATGCGCTAAGGTCTCTTTCAAACTTCCGCGGATCGCGTTGAACTCCACGGAGGAAAGCTGCGAGTCAGAATAAAAACCCGCCCAGAGAAATACACAGCAGTGTTCCAATTCTCTAAGCCTTTAACTTGGACATTTCTGTCTTCTTGACATTTAAAACGGTAATAAATAGATCAGTCGTATACATAAAATAGTTTAGGCTGAAATATGCATAAAATTGGCTATCCCAAACTGCTTATTGGAGTCTTTGCGTCACGGAGTCGAGAGAGAACCGAACAAAATTGTATGAATGAATAAATGAATGAAGGACTTTGATGCTTCAGATCGCTATGATACGGTATGATCCCTCCAAAAAAGTAGAGAAAGAAAAGAGACACAATAACAGGGACAATTTATCGCAGATACCCAATAGCTCTAGCCGATGGAACTTTTAGGCATACATGCGGAACATTTCTTCTGTTCTATACAGGAATAGCAGTTATAGTGTGTAAAAGGTGCAGATCCCCTCGAGTACATCAGAACCACCGGGTATAACTGTAAAAAAAAAAAGGGCGGAACCGCGTGGAACAAACACAGGCGTCTCTATGACCTAAAATAAACTCATAAAGTACCCGGGGCTATTGCAGCATCCGTGCCAAAGCCGAGTCTGATTTTTTTTTTTTCAGTGCGGGGGGTTTCAGATTACCGCCCAGGAACACTCTGGGGAGGCAGCGCTAGACCAGAAAGAACCCCTAAGCGCGCGCGAGTGTGTGTGTGTGTGTGTGTGTGTGTGTGTGTGTGAGAGAGAGAGAGAGAGAGAGAGAGAGAGAGAGAGAGAGAGAGAGAGAGAGAGAGAGAGAGAGAGGAGTCCGTCGAAACTCCCGCTATACCTGGTAGCACCCACTATAAGTAATGGCTAGTTCACACTGGATTTATTTCTAAGTATAATTGAATTCATTAAGAGAGGCGCGGTAAGGCTTGGGCGTGACGCTGCTTTTGTTTTACGCGCCGAATCCACTGAAAGCATCCAATAACACTTCGTATTAACTATGAACTTTACTTCAAATTACTCTCGAAAAATTTAAGTCATTTAACATTAGTTTTCGTCGAAAAAAGTAAAAGAACCACGGAAAAGGGGGAAAACCGTTTATTCATCACGTTATTTATTTATTTGTTTGTTTGTTTGTTTGTTTGCTTGCTTGTATGTATGTTTGTTTGCTTATTTTGCTGAGAATAAAGTGTGCTGTCGTGCCGTGTAAAACGCTTTCGTTGTAAACTCGAGGTAAGAAGTTACAGTGGGTTTCGGCGTGACATTACAGATTACAGTGTTATATCAACCTTTGTGGGTAACATATGGTGGACAAAAGATATCATGTACCTGATTACTAACAAACGACATTTATAATAATCCTTAAAAGACATTTTTTAAACCATTCTAAAATACTTATATACATATATATATATATATGAGAGAGAGAGAGAGAGAGAGAGAGAGAGAGAGAGAGAGAATAAACCAACTGAGGTAAATCTAATAGTCTGTATGTAATAAAATGCATGAATTTACTGTATGATTTACTGTATGATTTACGTTATTTGTTTTTTATTTTTTATTTTTTTGCTAAACAAAAAAAAATAAAATTGAATTTTACGGCTTAACAAACACAGACATGATGATATAATATAATGGTTCTATGAAGTCTTATCATTCACACAAAGAACACAACCTGGTGTCTGGCTATAGGAAAATAATCAATGAAAGGATTGTCTGATGCGCTTCCAATGCCTTAAAATCTGTTTATTATTAGGTTTTTATTATGTGAGCTCCCGACAAGTATGCAGAGTAATAGAATACAATTATTATGTATTGTATATAATTATTGTATTGTATATGATTATTGTTACTAAAGTGCAGTAGTAGATATTCTTAGACACAATGGTTTCATTTATTGTAATTTCCCACCTTGCAAAAGCTGTTGCTCATTCAGGGAAACGAATGACCTGCAATTCTGCAATGAAGAATGCACTGAAGGAATTTTATTATACCATATCCCATGAATATATTGAATTAATTTAGCTCTGGTAAAAGCATTTTGGAAGGTTGTGATAACATTCAGCATTTTTATCACAGACTATCACAGGTATGTCCGGAATCCCTCCTTTCAAGACACAATGGCTCTTTCAGAAAGTCTAACGACTGAGGTTTGCCAATACTGAATATTACAGAAGAGACCCATGTGTGTGCATTCATTTACAGTGTTTAATCAGCAAATGTCTGTTTGGAAGTGTTCATCGGTGAATTCACAGACTTGCTTTGTTTATAAAGAATGCAGGTTACTTGCCTCCTCAATGAGGTCCTTTGTGTCCTGGTGTGTGAGATTGTTTAGATTGCTCCGGAGGGCTTTATTTTGTGTGTGTCTGTCATTGTCATTGTTTCATTAAGAGACTGAGAAGCGGATTTGTCTGGATGCGCCGAGCCAAAACACTCTTCTTTTCATGTATGTATGCAGCATGATAGGGTGAGGAAGTATGTTTGTATGTCAAGACAGTAGGAGAAAAACCTGAGAAACAGAATAAAGGGGGGAGGGGGGGAGGGGGTTGGATAGCACTAGAGTGTCTGAGATACAGATATGGACATGTTGGATGATTAGACGATTAGTGTCTTTCACCATGAAAGGGGAAACAAAATCACAAAGCCTTCCTCAGACAACCACAAATTGTGCACCACATCCTCCTCGCTCTCATTCATCGTTCCACCTCCCTTTTACCCATTTATAGCATCAATTCTGTCTTCTATCCATATAACCTCCTTCACTTATCTTCAGCAATGCCATCCAAATCCCCCTGCCCCTCCAAAGTGCACCGCAGGGTTTCAATAAAACAACCGAGAATGTCCGACCACTAGCCAACATCCACCCGCTGTCCTACTTCCTTAGACACACACACACACACACACACACACACACATACACAAACACACATACACACACACACTCATAACCTCCTCCCGCTAAGCAAAATGTCTTCCAACCACCTCTAAACCATCTCTACCTCCCTCTGGCCACCACTACACACAACACACAGCCTAACACACTGTCTTTCCTCCTCCACTACACTGCTGAACACCACCTCACTCTTCACAGCCCCTTAACCCCCCCTCGCCCCCATCTTGTGGGTGCAAAGTCAGGCAACATCTGGATGAGTTTACGAGAGTAAGAGAGGGAGAAAGAGAGCGAGAGAGATCTTTGAGAATGTATGTATATGGTCAGCTAATAAAAAGTTAAATGCTCTTTAGCATTCATTGAGTGTTTGTTGACAGCATTAACAAAATGATTTGAAATAATACGCAATGGACAAAAGGGTCAGCATATATGAAGAAACACATGTTGCTAGCCACAATACAGGAAAATATATTCAAATATACACACATGCACACGCAACACACACACACACACACACACACACACACACACACACACACACACACAAAATCCTAGTTTCATGAACCATGTGAGGACCTTCCACTGATAATACTAATGCAGCTAATTAACTCTATGCAACACAAAATTCAAACAAGTTTATCACTTGATGCTTATTTTATTTTTTTACTAAATAAACACTATAGATTTATTTATTTATTTTGTAAAATAAAAAAGATGCAGTTTTCCTTTTGGGGACCAGTCAACTGTCTCCGTAAGGTCAAAGCTATCAGATATTCATATCCTAAATAAAGGGGATGTTTAAGATAGGTCACCTTTAAATATAAAAATATTGAAAATAGAAAAATAGTCAAACCGAAATACGCAAACATAAAAAATAAATAAATAAATAGGATGCAGTGGAACGAAATTTATTGAAAAATAGTAGTGCGGAAATATTGTAGACCAATGAAGAGCAAATTACACTGATAACACTAGTGCAAACAGTGATCCTATATACATTGGAAATAAAAAGTTTACACACCCCTGTTAAAATATGATGTTTTTGTGATGTAAACCAAGACACAACATTTCAGAACTTTTTCCTACCTCAATGTGAATATAAATGTATACAAATATACAGACTATGTTAAAAAAAAAAAACAATCAGAAATATTTTAGGGAAAATTAGGTTACAATAAAAAATAACAATCACCAGATGCAATAATGTGGCTGTGTTCAGCATGAGCCAATCACATTTAATCTCATGTTCATCACACAGCTGTCATCAATGAAATTATTCTGATTAACTTCAAATAAAGATCAGCTGTTTCTGTAGGATTTTATTCACATTATCTTGGTTTCATCTGACTGCTGAAGCCATGGTCTGCAAAGATCTTTCAAAGCATGCATCTTATCTTACTTGTCGAGAGATATCGATTAGGAGAGGGGTATAAAAGAATTTCCAAACATTAGATTTACTATGGAACATAGTAAAGGTCAACATCAACAAATAGAGAAAATGGAGCACCACAAAGACATCACCAAGAACAGGACATCCCACCAAAATGTATTAAAGGACAACACAGAAACTTACCAGGGAGGCTGCCAAGAGACCTTCATCAACATTAAAGGAGTTGCAGGAATATCTGAAAAGTACTGATTACTCTCTGCATGTGACAACAATCTCTCAAACCAGGAAATCACCTCAATCCATGTGGCAAAATGTGTTATGGTATAACTATTATACCAATTCCAATTCCACAGTGCAGCATGGGGGTGGCAGCATCATGCTTTAGGACTGCTGTTCTGCAGGTGAAAGGGTATAATGGATAGCTAAAATACCAGTCGATTTTAGTGCAAGACCTTCAGGTATCTGCTAGTACAATGAATATGAAATCTTTAAGACGCAAAGCATACATCCAAGTCCAGTGTGGAATGGCTTAACCAAAAGAATATCAAAGTTTTTGAATCATCCATTCAGAGCCCAGACCAAAATCTGAGACCAAACAAAAAATCTGTAGGGTGACCTGAAATGGGCTGTGCACAGGAGACGCTTTGACAGCTCTCAAAGATTTTTGCAAGAAAGAGTGGGAAAATATTGCCCAAGATAGTCAAGATATGTTATACTGACAGACTCTTACCTGAGTGATGTATTTAAATCAAAATATGCTTCAATTAAGTTTTTGGTTTAGAGGTGTGCACACTTATGCAACTAGTTTAGTGTAGGGTTTTGTTTGTCCTTTCACAAAAAAAAAAAAAAAATTATTGTTTTTTTGTTAAATTAAATCAGGTTCTGATATGATTTACCTTGGCTGAGGTTTTCAAAAAAATCTGCCATTTTAACAGGGGTGTGTAGACTTTTATATCCATTACATATACACTGATCAGCCATAAGCATTAAAACCAATGACAGTTGAAGTATAACATTGATCATCCCGTTTCAGTGATGGCTGTCATGGGGCTGGGATATATTAGACAGTAGAGTCAGTTCTCAAAGTTACAATCAGTTGATGTGTTGGAAGCAGTGAGTGTAAGTATGAAAGCAACTTTTGCCAAATTATAATGACTAGATGACAGGGTCAGAGTATCTCCAGAATGGCAAGTTTTGTGGGGTTTTCTTGGTAGGCAGTGGTTAATACCTACCAAATGTGGCCCAAGGAAGGACAACTGATGAACTGGCAATAGGCAACCAAGTCTCGCTGATGCATATGTAAAGGATTCTCCAATTCCACAGCAGAGCTAATGTAGCAGAAATTGCTGAAGATCTGTCAGAGTGCCCATCCTGACCCCTGTCCACCACCAAAAGCACCTACACTGGGCATCATAACTGGACCATGGAGCAAAAAACGTTGCCTTATAATTAGTAATCTCCTTCACTGTGTTTTACAGAGACAGACCCTGGTGTACTCTCAGTGGCTGCTTCTTATTCTCTAAACTTAAGGAATAAGCCCACCCTGGCTGAAAGTATTGATAGCCTATCATCACATTGTTCTGAAGATCACAGTATAATGCAGGAGTGTGACACGGCAGCAGCAATGAATGCACCACAGGCTGATACAAACATGCCCTTGAGATCAAAATTAGTGTTTCAGACTTGTACAGGTCTCTTGCTGTTGTGTGGACCAAGAATTCAGTATACTATTTCACAGTTTATTTTGCTTCTTAAAGTTGTTTTAATTTTAGAGTTTCTAATCATACCTTATGTCTTCTATACCTCAGTAAACAAACTACAGAGAATTGTTATTGTACCAGCTAGTTAGCATAAAACATGGGTCGTTCATGCAGTTTTGGTCATGCTGAAAAGTTATGCCCATCCTCAAACCATCTGTTGTGTGTTGAAAAGATGATTGTGTGGATTCCTTCTCTAAAATCTTGGTCTTGGCTCAACACTGTACAGCCTCGCTTCATTGCATATCATCTATACCAGGGGTCTTTAATCTCATACACATAAGGGTTGGTGTGGTTGTAGGTTTTCATCCAACCAATGGGCCCTGGTTTATAACCTGCAATAAGTAGTTAATATGCAGCTAATACATTATGTGTAAGACACTAAGTAAGCAAGCATTTGGAGATACATAGGCACAGAAGGCTTGTTTCTCAATAATATTTCACTGCCTTGTATTAAACAGCATACATTTCCATTCCCCCTTGGGAAATCTAATACCCTCACTGCCATATTAATGCAGGGGAGATGGAAAAGACAGTTGCAGGCCAGTTACAAACAATCCACAGCCTGGAACCAATCTGAGGCCCAGTGGATAGAAACTTGTCTTTTAGTACAGGAAACATAATAAAGTTACATATGTGGTCAAACTGGCATTTAGAAATTCTGAATAACTCAAAACAATTTCTTTTTAAAAACCTGTCTATATATTTAACCATTTTGCTAAACCACTGTTGAGTGTCTTTAAATTTAATGGAGGTGTAGTGTATTTTGAACACAATTGGCTCTTATGCAAAGCAGTCAAGACTTTTGAAACACTCCTACTTTGACTTCTTGTTTCAAAAAGAAATACATTTCCATACATTACCCAATTGTGGCTCACAAGCCATTTCATGGGCTTTTTAAGGTTGCCTTGGTAAAGGAAAACTGGATCTTCCACTTGATACAACCTTTAAAATGTCTAACCAATTCCATCATTAACAGAAGGATTCGACAGTTTCTTCACCACTTTTAGTTTAGTTAAAATGCTCTTATGCATACATTCTTTCTGGAGTACTGCTTACCTATCCGGTCAAAGCAATCCTATAGGGGATGTGTTGTCTTACAGTGGTTCTGTGTCCAATGATCAACAAATGTACAAGGAGGGAGTTGAGCTAATTTTGAACACTTACAGAAGAACTATGGACATTTGTATATACACAAGCTTCACTACCAGTGTATTGATAGCACTATTCTAGCCAAACAGACAATACTTCAGCATGTTCATGTTACTGTCAGGCCTGCTATCCATCAGACTGAATCTCATTGTGGCACAGCACCCTGACCACACACCTTGAAATTATTGGTCAGCCTTTGAAAGCAACCTCAGGATACTGGCAGTGTCACAAATATCCAGCTCTTCTGAGTCCATGTTCTCTGTGCATTGTTTGATGTGGTGCAAGGTAGAAAGTCTTTCATTATGGATATTATTTTCACAGTCAACACGGAGCATCTTTTTCTAGGTATATGGCCATGTTGTCTGTTTATGGGATTCCATGCCAAAAATGAAAATATTATCCTGTAGCGGATTTGGATGTGTTGCTAAGCAGTTTTAGCAATTTTGGCAGTTTTCAAATGAATGAACAGAAGATGCAGATATCTGCAGATGTATTTCACTTTTTTCAGCTATTTTGTGAGGTGATTTGCTTGTGTTAGCTTTTAAGACATTGTGTCTGCATTTAGGACCAGAGTTCAAGCATGATATTGGCAGCATAGCATATTAATAACTTATAAATCTAACTGCTTTATTGTCAAAAGCATAACCAGTTTGGCTTCAAAATGGAGAACACCACAGAAACTACCCTTGTGGCCATTATTGAGAAGCTTCCTGTAGCTAGATCAGCCAAACCATCATCAGACTGCTTCCTTATATATTTTTCAACAGCCTTCAAGAAAGTCAACCACAAGACTCTCCTATCCATCCTCATGAGTTTTAGAATTTATGACAGCACATGGAAATTATTTGCTTTTTACTTAGAGGGATGGTCATATCAAGTGACATGGAAGGCATCTCCACTGGTGTCCCACAATCTTAGTGCTGTGTCATCTTCTGTTCTCCTTCTGTACCCATTCTCTCAGGAGGGCTTATCATCACATGGTTTTCATACCACTGCTATGCTGATGATACTCATCTCATCCTCTCCTTTTCACCCTTAAACACTAAGGGTTTTGTACAGATCTCAGCATGTCTGGCAG
Organism: Hemibagrus guttatus; assembly: GCA_033459395.1. Taxonomy (NCBI): domain Eukaryota; kingdom Metazoa; phylum Chordata; class Actinopteri; order Siluriformes; family Bagridae; genus Hemibagrus; species Hemibagrus guttatus. Next base: position 9,909,184 of record JAUCMX010000007.1, read on the forward strand.
ATACAGCAGACATCTCATCACTGATGACAGCTCATTAGCTGAAACTACATTCCACCAAAACTAAACTGTTGTGCATCCTTGGGGATGCATCCCCATGTCAAGATCTTGCAATCTCCCTAAACAATTCTCTGACCTAACCAACTATCACTGCACACAACCCTGGGGTAACCGTTGTTAATTGTCATTCTTTTCCCACTTAATTGACCCAGTTATGCAGGTTTCTCCTTTACAACATCTGGAGGGATCTTGCCATTTCTACCATTCAGGTTCTTTTTAAGTTTCTTGCCATTTCAACACTGGACTACTGCAATTTGTTCCTGGTCAGCCCCGGTGCACCATCCAACACCTATAACTGATCAGGAATGCATCTCCTTCCCTAAATTCTCAACCTTCACAAATTCTCAGACACCAACCCATTGCTACATTCACTCTACTGTGTTCTGTTAGCTGCCAGCGTTAGATTTTGACACTTGTGCTTGCCGTCAAAGCCAAGAATGGACCAGCTCCTACCTACTTTAAAGCACTCTTTACACTCTGCTCTGAGCTACACTCCCTCTGAGCTACCAACATGGCTTGATTGGACCCACTGTACAATGTCTCGGGGTACAAGGAGAGACATGCATTAAGGTTCTTCCCAATAGTAGCACACAGATAGTGGAATGAACCCTGGTGGTCTGAACAATTGAGTCACTTGCTGTCTTCAAACAAAGATCATAAACCCATGCTTTCAGTAAGCATTTAAATTAGCTATTTGTTTCTTTATTTTAAATAAAACCTTGTATTTTCTTTAACTATTGTGCTCATCAACAGACAATGGCAGTTTAGTTTGAAACAGAGCACAGTTCCATTCCATTCCATTCCATTCCATTGTCTGTACTGCTTATCCGATCTATCATTGGGTCACGGGGAGCATCATTGGGCATCAAGGCCAGAGCACAGTTTGCATGAAAAATTGGTAATGTGAAAGCTGTCATGTGGGCCGGAAAGCACACCACCATACCAAACCTGAGACTACCTGAGGAATGAGTTTGGTTGCACTTTAACTCTGTAACAATTCACATGAATTCACACTTGTTCAGGAAGTAAACATACACATGTTTTAACTAACGATGGCATCAATACACATGTATCATGACATGGCAAGGCACTAAAATGGCACTAAAATGTTGTACAGGTTTCTGATAAGAAATAAACATAAGAACAATGCAAATGCACTGGGGTTCGATATAATCAAGTGAGTCTGAAACCAGACCAATGTTGTATGAGGCACAGGAAACAAATTCACTCAGATTCTGACTGAAACAAAAACACCTTAAGTCCAGACCTAGTGAACTACCATAATGAAATTTTTTGACATATTGTTGATAGAGACTACAAAATACTTGTGTAAGTCAACCTTTATAAGGGCATTTGCTAAATGTCACAAATATTGTGTCCAGAAAGCTGTTTCTATACAGCAGAGATGGCCAGCTGGTGGGTCACTGTCAGGTATTGAAGCGGCATTGCTGTCTAAAGTCAGGGTAGTCCACTAAGTAAAGGCAGTGACTGCACTGGAATACTTGAATATAGGTCATGAGATCCTGTGAGGAGTGTCCCTTTCAGTCAATTGCAAAGCAGCAATGATGCTCACTGTAAAACTTCACCAGGTTTTACAGACGGAGGGCCAGATGTACCAACCTGTTTGTGGCTGTTTTGAGGCATAATTAGGCAACATTCTGTGTTGTGTAAAACCTTGTGTGTTGTATACAAAACTGCTGAGCAAGTCTAAACCTATAATTTAAGCAGAGAACCTTGCAAAATGCACTTCTTCCTTTAATACATATGCATTTGAGCAAAGATCACACAAATAAATGGGAGGCAATAGAAATGTGGGAATGTTGTTATTCTGTTCCTTGTACTAAATGTGGGGAAATTAGCAGAAATTAGTAATACATATGATTTTGTCTGCCTCCCAAAAATCCCTCTAAATTATCATCTACATAATGGCATAGACATTGCCAGGTGTGTGGTTTTTCTGCAGTATTAGAACACTGACATATGATTTTTAAATTATTCTCATTGATTTTTTTTATTATTCACAAAGCTTATTGATAATACACAATTTTAAGATCTTGGTGAGAGAACTGTCTGTAAACTACATATCTTTATTACTGATTTGCATTTGAGCTGATTTATATATTCAGAGATGGCAACCCAGATTGCACTCAGTGATCACATATATCAACTATGACACATGAAGGGAAGAAAATTAACACATTAATCAGAACATTCATAACACATTCATGGCTAATTGCTAATTTTACTTGTTTAATAGCTTTGACACAAGTCTTTATTTAATACAAACCTATGAATTTATCATTTATAATGTTAGAACTCTGGTGGACTATTTCTACCACTTCACAGGGCCACAATTTTGTGATGATCTAACACATTGGTAAACAAAATGTCAATAAAATTTCAAATGCATGTTTTGCGACTGCATTGATTTTTACCCTAAATAAAGAAAAGTATCATCAACTGAGTATTTCTTCACAGAGAACAATATCATATTTGTTTCTTAAATAGGTCCTGTATTATAACTTTGATTGATTCTCATCCATAATATGTACCAGTATCAACACAATGAGTGATTGTCATCCTCAATAAAGTGTGGCATCAAGGCTATTTTCGAGTGCTGGTTCCACAGGAAACTGTCCTTGGTTGTCTAGGACATGGAGAAGTGCAGCAGAAAGTTGTACATTTAACCATTGTATTCAGTCACTTGAGTTGATGAGAATGAACAATATGATGGTCCGAGTCGAGGACCACATTTGAACAGTGGGTGGGTCTAGGTAAAAAAGGGCAACTCATTTAACTCAACTTAAATTAGTATAGAAAGTTAGCCAATAAGTTAAATCTCCATTTCTCTTGTTCATTTACCTGTTCATCACAAATGCAACCACATCTGGGGCTGTGGGTTTCGTTCCTATGTCCACCCATTCTGAAGGTATTTCTTCTCCTCAGGCCTCCCATTCCCTCCTCAGTCTGAAGACATGCACTGTAGACTAAGTGGCATTTCTAAATTATCTGTAGTGTGTTAATGTTGTGTTCCTGATAAGTTGACCCCATGTCCATGGTGTCTCATTCCCAGCTTTGTGCCCCAAGTCTAGGTTACCCATGGACTCCTGTGTAGGATATGTGGTATGAAAAATGGATGGAAATACCAGTTAAAGTTATCCAACATGCTGTAGCCACACAGCCAGCTTATATTAAATTAAATCACAAATTCGGAGCACCTTCTGTGACCAGTAATAAAAAAGATTGCTCCAGATTTTAACAATGTTTTAACATTAGTGTAAATGGGCTACAACATGAACTGTAAAAATTTACAGACTCACATTTTGAACTGCAGCAGTTACATAATCAGACAGAGATGATAAGGTTAGTTGTGTTGTTAATGTTTCTAGCCTATTAATTTAACTAGTCAAATTAGGACAAGATATTTTAAATGAAACTGACTAATCACACAGATCTCCTTTAATTTTTTTTAGGAGAGCAGTCATCTTTAATTAGGTGAAAAATTAAAAATAATTTTATTTAAGTGAAGATTTGAACAGAAGAAATTTCCAGAATTGTGCACTTATCAGGTTTTTATTCAATCATTTCATCTATACACCTTAACTATAGCAAAATCTTTCAGATTTCAACTGATAAAAAATGAAAGCAGACTAATTCCTGTGATTGAAGATATATAGACACAACCATCATTTTGTTAATTTTTTATGACTTTGTTTCAGAATTGTACCATTCATTCCTCAATGTCCTGCAGTTCTGTAGTCGGAACACAAACTGAAATACATTTTCCGCTATTACGTCCTCTGATTTCATTGTACAAGTGTTGGGGGAAAAGGCACAGTGTGGCATCTGGTTCTGAGAAATTAAACTAACCAATGTTACTCAATGCAGCTTCTAAAAGCAGCAGCTCCTAGCAAGATTGAACTGCGTTTTATGAATAATGTTAACCAGACCATGGTTTAAACCCCAAACTATATCTGTGCTTTTTTTTCCTGGGATCAACTTTGCTATTGGTAGCTTTCTTTGCAAGGAAATGTGCAAACAGTACTCCACAATTTCCAAGAACCATGGATGCATAACCTTCAGTTTAACACAAAGTTCAATAAATCATACAATGCATATACACATAATCATACACATAATGTTTTTAGCTAGCGAGGCCTCCTGTTTGTTCATGAGCCCACAGGATCAATCACATGAAGTTACAATATTTAAAAAAAAAAAAAAACACACACACTTTGGCACATTTTACATAAAGATTAAACATCCTATTTACAATTTCCTTCCTTCTTCACTAGTTTTGGCTTCAGGTACTGAGACTGTTAAGGACATCACAGCCAGAGGTCAAAGTTTAAGGGTCTGGTCAGTGATTTAGTAAGCCCTTACCCTCATTACGAAGCAGTTATAGTACTGTTTCTTTTAGCAGGTCCCTGAAAAGCAACAACATATAACTGTCAAAGGAAAACACACAGGTGAACACTAACATCTTAACAAAAAAACGTGATAAATGTGAGTGTTGTTCAGTCTGTTGAAGAAAAGCAAGATATTTTCCTTTAGGTTCAATCCTCTATCCGGATTTGAGTGAAGCAGAAAGAAGATAAGAAATCATTTGACTTCTAAGACGTTGCTGCTGTTTATGTCACCATGAATCACTAGATGAATCACCAAACTGTTGTTATTCAGTTACAGAGACTTCAAAGACAACAGTGATGTGAATCTTGGAAAAGCATGCTATTATTAAAAAGTGCTTCTATGAGATTTTTAGAGAAACAGAATACTGTATCAAATATTAAATAACATTCAATAACAAAAAATAATAAGATGAACATTTTCTCATCGAAATCCTACTTAAGGCAGAATAAAAGGACAACAAAATCATTTCATATGTTAATAACAACTATGATCACATTTCGGTTACTATTCATTCACTATTCACATATACTGTAGGTTCACTATTTATTCATCATTGGTGTTGTGAGTAATGCTCACAACATGAATAATAATGAAGCAATAACTTGTGATATTAGTGCACTGGAAGTGTTATGGAGGAAGATTCATAAGTTTTGTGGTCCAGGCTTGTGGAGTTGAAATTGCAATGATGGCAGTGACAGGGCCCAATTATAGTACAAATAGTGACGAGGAGCTTCAGCGAGAAAGCAGAAGAGGAGCAGCTGATGAGAAGAGCAGCAGCTGTCAGCGATTAGATTTCTGCCCACTTCCTTCTAAATAAAAGAGATAGACAGAGAGAGAGAGAGGTTAGACATGAGAAAGGTTAGAGGCAGAACCAAACAATGATATACACTTGACTCAATAATATAAGCAGATTTAGCTCTTCTAAATCACAAAATTTTTCCTTTACAGTCCACTTGTACACATACACACACACACACACACACACACCCTTTTGTGAACACCCTAACAACCTCAAGCAGGAAATGTTTATCGACCCACTTCCAAACATGGAAAAAAAAGCAATAGCTTTTGTTTTACCACAACCAGACCATGCCTTTTTTTCAGCATTCCAAATACACCTACATCCCACACCCACTCCATCTACCTTTACAAATCTCATAACACCCACGCTGAACAGCCCTTGTTCCTCTCCCCCATCCTGTCCCCCTCAGGCAGGTCTCTCATTAGCACAGGGGCAATGCACAGCGTCTCTAGCTCTGCTCTGGGCTAGAAAAAAGGGAAGGAAGCCTGCTCAGTAGCAGCCATAAAAGCCACGCTGCACGGTGACATGTTGAGGCAGGAGGGTAGATGACAGCCCATGTGCTGCCCAAATGTTCGCTTAAGGAGGTTGGGAAGGATGCGGGTGACCCCGGAATGTTCTTTGCAAGCATATTGGTGTGCCCTGTCAGGTCAATGGCCTGTACTGACCTCTTGCCACTGCAGCACCTGTGCCAGGTCTGGGATAATTAGACAGATCCGGAAAAAGAGGTAAAGTGCGTGCGAGCAAGTCTTGTATCTCCAGCCGCGAACATGGAATTAAGTAGAGGTCTCAGCGGGAAGTGACATTCCGACAAGCACGCTCCACTAGGCTAATTATCTGCCTTTTCCCTCTCTTTTTATATAAATAGTCCTTTCTATATCATTAACGTGTCTTCCTTCATGTCTTTTTTTTTTTCATTACCCTGCACTCACCCCTCCTCATTCTTCCTCTTTCTACATGGTCTCTTTTGAAGCCCTGTTTATTGTCACTGACATCAAAGTAATTGCTTGAGAAGCCTTTAAATTATTCCACTGCAACAATAGGGTCAAGAAGTGCTTACACCTTAAAAGCCTCTTAAATTGTAAGAGAAATATAGCAGCATTTCCTCTTAGACCTGAAGGTGTCTTATTTAGACTACTTGCAATTCATCATGATGATCTGGTGTACAGCATTTCTATGGCTTAAGAGCAAATATTGGGTCTGTGTGTTTAGAACTTGCTTATAAACTTTCTGAAAACACAGACCTTAATTATGCATGTACTGTATATTACACATGAATGGATAATCAATAGCCCTGACCTCACAAATCTAATCCATAGATGCCTTAAAATACCCTTGAAATTGTTTGTTAGCTATAATTTGATTCTGTATATTTATTATGTATTTCCTTTTGGAACAAGAAATCAGAGTAACATTTTTTTGACTGACTTACACAACAGCCAGTAGCAAGTGAAATACCCCACAGCCCCATTGAATACAAGAAAACATCACAGTATCTTTGTGAACTAGCTAAAAAGAGAATGGCAAAGAGATTAACGTAAACCTTTTGTGTAAAGACAGAATTGCATTTTCACTCTGTTTAACACTTTGATTTTTTCAGCACTGAATAGAGCCATTAGTTAGTAAAGCACCCCTGAGAGATGCCTTTCATATTAAACAAAAATAATAAAAATGAAGACCCATTTCTGAAAGTGGGACATTTTGGTGCTCAGAAGCATTTAATTGGATGCTCACAAGTTTTCTCTACATGTTATGTCTGTTTTCTTGTTCAATGTACAACATCAGTGGAATGAAATACCACATCTTATTAGAGAAAATTGGGGGCATGGTGGCTTAGTGGTTAGCACGTTTGCCTCACACCTCCAGGGTTAGGGGTTCGATTTCCGCCTCCGCCGTGTGTGTGGAGTTTGCATGTTCTCCCCGTGTCTTGGGGGTTTCCTCCGGGTACTCCGGTTTCCTCCCCCAGTCCAAAGACATGCGTGGTAGGTTGATTGGCATCTCTAAATTGTCCGTAGTGTGTGATTGCGTGAGTGAATGAGAGTGTGTGTGTGTGTGTGCCCTGCGATGGGTTGGCACTCCGTCCAGGGTGTATCCTGCCTTGATGCCCAATGACACCTGAGATAGGCACAGGCTCCCCGTGACCCGAGAATAGTTTGGATAAGCGGTAGACAATGAATGAATGAATTAGAGAAAATTAATTCTTTGCTTCATTTAAGTATAAAAAATTCCTCTTGGAGAAGCAACAATGCCAACATTAATTTTTTGACCCTTTTATGTACTTTATTTTAATTGAACTACAGATTTTTTAAATTTGTCAAGTGTATATTCTCATTACAACATAGGTTATTCTATTGGTTTTATATGCCACTTTTTCGCTTTCCTGGAAAGCGATAAAAAAAAAAAAATCAATGAACAATTCTCCAGCACTGAAGAGTTCCTGAGTTTATAAAACTGCCCTGAGAAGTGCCTTTCGTATTTTGGAGGGAAAAAATGGTGCTAGGGAGCATTTACTTGAAGGATCACAAAGTTTTCTCTTTTCTCTATGAAAAAAATCTCTGAAAGTATTAACAATCCAAATAAAAAACAATCACTTGCATAATTTTCCAGCATTGAAAAGCCACAAGATGGTAAAACACCCCTGTGAAGTGCCTTTCATAGTGTGGATAAATCACTGGCAACAAGCTACTACTCTAGTGCAAGACCAAATTTCTGAAGGCAGGACATTTTGGTGCTAGGGAGCATTTAATTGGATGATCACAAAGTTTTCCATCAAAAATTAGTATAAAAAATAGTATTTTTTTTATTTCCTGATCCAATTAAAAACAATCACTAAAAACAATTTTCTAGCACTGAAGAGCCCCAAGGTGGTAAAACACCCCTGAGAAGTTCCTGTCACACAGAAGTTGCTTTCGGCTGCTCCCTGTTCGGGGTCGCCACAGCGGACCAACTGGTCCATACAATAACTTGGCAAATGTTTTACGCCGGATGCCCTTCCTGACGCAACCCTCCCATTTTTCCGGGCTTGGGACCGGCACTGCATCCAGTGGCTGGGGTTGAGGAATTGGCTGGGAATCGAACCCAGGCCTTCCGCATGATAGGCGAGAAACCTACCACTGAGCCACCAATGCCCCAAGTTCCTGTCACACAACATCATGAAAAACTAAAAAGCTCCTTTTTTTTTCCTGAACAAAGCAATAGATGAAAAACCTCAAACGTTTTGGCTGAACAGTTTGGTTCTGGGGAGCATTTAATTAGATGATCACAAAGTTTTCCCTACATATGAATCAACAAAAAATGTAATTGTTTTCATGGAAAGTGATAACGTGATAACGTGATAACGTGATAGGGGGCACGATGGCTTGGTGGCTAGCATGTTTGTCTCACACCTCCAGGGTTGGGGGTTCGATTCCTGCCTCCGCCATGTGTGTGGAGTTTGCATGTTCTCCCGTGCCTCGGGGGTTTCCTCCCCGGTCCAAAGACATGCATAGTAGGTTGATTGGCATCTCTAAACTGTCCGTAGTGTGTGATTGCGTGTGTGCGTGTGTGCGTGTGTGCGTGTGTGCGTGTGTGTGCGTGTGTGTGCGTGCGTGCGTGCCCTGCGATGGGTTGGCACTCCGTCCAGGGTGTGTCTTGCCTTGATGCCTGATGACACCTGAGATCGGATAAGTGGCAGACGAATGAATGATAACGTGATTAAATTAAGACAAAATAAGTGATCAAATTAAAACAAATGGCACTAAGGGCTAGGTTCAAAAAGCACTGGTGAAATTGTGTTGGTTTTGCCACATGGTTTTCTTTAGTCAGTCGATATATAACACAACACATCGCTATGTAAGTGTTCATCTGTCTAAAGACATCTTTGTGAGCAGTAGCTGAACATGTGCATGTGCAGAGGTAAGTGGGGCTTTGGAAACAGTCATACTGTGATTGAAGTAACACCTCTGTGTCATTAAGGCTACCCCCAAGCATCATCTGTAAGTCATTTCTGCTCATATATTTTGTATATGAACAGAAATTAATATTTGTTGCTTTTAATTGGACTGCAGTGATATCTGTGAACTCTTTTGTGTTAAAACTTGAGGAATATAGTATTTATGTTGATATGGATAGCCTGTCATTCTGGGGGGAAAAAATGAACTTCAGTTGTGTGTTTCATGACATGTCTACTATAACCCCACGCCAGTTTGTTTCAAAAAGCAGAGAAATATTTGGCATTAATGCAAAATATCCCTCTCTGTATTACTATGACAAAATAGCATGCCTGTTGTTCTTCAGGAAAACAGTTGCAGAGCAGAACGTCTTCTTTGCTGCTTCTCAATTCAACACCCCCTCCTCTCTTTTCATTCTGGTGATGTGTTTTAAAAAAAACAAAAAACGATGATATATGCCTGGCTGTGTCAAGGCGCCCCCGTGACTGTGCAAACCACTTTCAAAATAACCAGCCATCCTAGATGGCCTTTCAAATCCCATCAGATTCCTTTACATGACAAAGAGAAGGGATGAAATAAACAAATCCTTCTGTTTATTCCTTTTCTTTTTTCCTTTCTCTTCTCTTTTTCAGCTTTAGTGGTGGGACAGAAATAAAGAAACCAAGAAAACGAAAAGAGCCTGTGGAGGTCAATTTCACATTCCAAGAGTGGCTCTTTGATTGGTCACAGCCTGGTCCATCTAGAATCATCCATTACACGTAAATAAATAAACAACCTCAAGGTAATTAAATGGAGGTGCCATCATTTGTTATGCAACTGGTGGAGAAAAAGGCAAAAAAGGAGGGAAGGGGATATGTAGTTTTTCTCAGGTTTCTCGGTTACTCTCTCTGCCTGCCCAGACAGTCTAAATTAATGATTTTGGGGCCCAAGAATCAACAAATAAGTCTGAGGTCTCGTCATAATGGAAAAAGGCCTTGACTTGGGCACATCTGATGGATCTGGTCCATTTGAGATCCTGTCAGCACCTAAGCAAACAAGACCAGCACTAGCCCTAGCTTTAGGCAGCCTACAAGGGGTGAGGGGCACATGAACAGATGATATGTGCTAGAATATGTGTGTGAACTACATACACAAGTTGGTTTTTGGTTGATATACATGTAACCAATGATTCCTTTATGACATGCATGTAGAAGCCTGCGTTTTATAAACCCCAGTAGTCTTTTTATTGTTAATATCTACCATTTCATCTACAGTTTAAAGGCTCAGGGAAGTTGAATCCATGACTGCTGTCAAATAAGGTAATGTTGGTCTTTTCAAAATACAATATGCAGGGTATACAGTATAAATAATCTGTAATATTCCAAGGGCTAGAATTTCTCCTCTTTCAATGTAAAATAACTAATAAATCTGTAAATTATACAGAGCCCATGTTGCTATTCCCTTCCACATAGCTTTAATAAAAACTGCAGATATAAACAAACAAGCAAACAAGCAAGCAAACAAACAAACAAACAAATAATAAAAAAAAAATGTTGATGGCTCTTTATTTAACATTCTGCAGAAAAATGTTTGGCTTCTATAGAATCCAACACTGGAGTGTTTCAGTGTTCCAGGTTTAGAAAGGTAGAACTATTAAAAAACCCTTAAAAAGCACTTTTCTCTAGTGTATTAAAGTTAACGTTTAGCAGAAGGAAACACTAGCACTGAGTGAAAGCTAACAAAACTGTCATGGTTAAGGTGCGGTCACTCTACACGTTTCGTGCCATTGACTTTTATTCGTATGCGTTGAAAATGCTAGAGACAAAGTTCAAGTTTGGTGAACTCATGTTTTATGTGAAGACCAATAGCAGATTGACACTTCACAGTGTGACCTCTTCTAAAAAGTCAAGATGGAGGAAACACTGATTATAGCCATGTCACACTATCCCACTTTAAACGATGCAGGTTTAAATGATTATAAAATCAACATCAAAGATAGCTGCTGCATGAATTTGTAGTAGTGTGTACTTCAGATCAATTAACATAGACAAATTAGTTGGTTAAATCTCTAACTCTCTATTTGAAGAAGCAAATATTATAAACACATGATCAGTAAGTTAACTGGCTAGTTTGTTGCTCAGAGGGTATTGAAAAAAAAAAAAAAACCCATGTCATATCTGGTTGCCGATCATATTATTATTTATATAAAGGTTTTAGGCTTTATATGTCTATTTTTATGTCCAGTGATTATAGTAAGAAAGAAATACGGAGGGAGAAGGGAAAACAAAGCTTGTTTTTATCCCATGTAAGGTTTTAAGCTAGCAGTAGATATCAGCCTTATAATGAAGCAGCCATGCTTTTGTTAGCTAAGTTACTTGAGGGTCATTTTCCATTTCCAAATTCAGGTTAGAACATCAAAGAAAAAGCTGTCTAAGAGTTACCGGCTCTGAGGGCTAATTTGCTCAGACTTCACACAGTGTTACAGACGTGATACTATAAAGAAGCAGAGAAAAGGAGATACTTGGCCAATAACATCCACAATTTATCCTTTAAGCCATGGCTTTGCCTTGTAGCTAAGCAAACCATTTAATTTTAACAAAACATGAGCAAACGTTAATGATAACGTGGCCTGATATTATCTCAGTGTGTGGTGTCAGAGGCGAAAAAGCATTGCGGTGGCAGTCTGGGAGAAGCCAGTTTCTTCTTGGTCTGCTGGGTAATTAGTGCATAGTCTGTAGGGAGGATCACGTTTTGCCAGGTTTCAAGGTGTTAATAACAGACTGCAATGCCTCCTCACTAACACCTGTGCAGTGACTGGTTCCCTCCTTTTCCACCATCCTCCTTCCTTCCCACCTCATCTCGCTCGTCTAGCCAAAGCACTCCATGCCACTCCGGAACTCCTTCCCTGCTATTTCCTTCTCTTATTGTAGCCTATTTAACAACTCCTACTTCCTTTCTCAGCCTCAGTGTGTCCTTCTCCCCTTTTTACCTATTCAAAAACATTTTGTCTGGGATGAGAGTTTCTTTATCTGCTTCAATCAAGAAAACAAATTTTACAGCATGAAACATATTCAACAATGCATGTCAATACTTTTTTTTTTTTTAAATAAATTATCTGCACTCCATACAGTGTCATACAGTTTAAAAATAATGTGTCCATTTTTAATCACATTTAAATCGTTGTACTTTTCTGATATGTATTTATAGATCAAAATACTTCTGACTTCTCAAACTGAATAGGTCAGAAGGTTTTGATTGATTTATTTAAGGCTACATTAATAATAAAATCAGAGCTCAATAAAGCATTCATTTAACGGAGATTCTTCAGACAAGAGGAATTTGCATTTTTGTGTTATTAACTTCAAGAAAGAGAAAAACAGCTGGAGAGGGCATGACTGTTTCTAGCTGACATAATATTCATAATAACAGGAAGGTTTTGTGGACATTCCACTATATTTAATGTAAATAGGAAAAAAGCATGATGTGTAATCAATTAAGGACTATAATCACTGTGGTATAAGAGAAATAAAACACTTCAGGGCAATAGTCCACTTCGGAATGGTAACAGTAACCACTACGTTGCATTTGGGCCTCATCATTCAGCTGCATTGCTGTTTATTCTCCTCTAACAACATGTCTATTGTCTTTAATTCTTTACTTCAAGAACAAAATTTTGTTCAGCTGCTGAATTCCCAAAAAAATCCATCTGCATTATTTATTTATTTATATATATATATATTTTTTTTGTGATGCTGTAAAGCTTTAATTATATTTAACTGTATAAGTATGGTCATGATTGTGTTATTAGTGCTCCTGCATTTTTGTCATTCTCATGGTTCAAGCCACAGTGCCATGGTATTCCTGTGCGTGCTTTGTACTGTGGCATGCACATCTGTAACAGTGGTGCCTAGTGGTGTTCGGGGCCATGTGGGCTGGCTAAACCATGGCAATTTAATCAAGACTTTTATTTGTACGTCTCTGTTGTTTTGTAGAACCCTGAATGCAACCTTGTTTCATTTGCTTGAGATTTATTTATGCATTGAGGCAAGATATTAATATAGTGAATGATGTTGCTGAACTTTGCGTATTCTGTGAGTGCATCTTGGTGACATGGTCTGCTTTGATTTGCCTCTGCTTTAACTTCTCAGTTACTTATTCAGTTGATCTTGCACTTTCATAGAGCAGATAAGAAGCAAGCTCCTCAGACTTCTAAAGCTCAGCGCCTCGGTGTGAACTAACAGTCTGGCTGTGGACTGTCAGTGCAGGGTGGACTGGACTAACTGCCTGCATGGAGTCTTATAGTCAGCACCTATGAAACCGTATTCTGTTGCAAACCCCACCTTTCGCTGTGAATAAGAGAGGATTTACGATAGCGTCCATTCATTTGACTCCACTATACAGTCAGCTATTTTCTTTACATCATTTATCAGAATCCTAGAATCTGAGTACTCAGATGTAGTCAGACAGATGTTCTCTCAGCCTCTGTATGTCTGGTGTCTTCTAAACACATCCGAATCTCATTGGCTCTAATCCTGCACGAAAGTACACCAGTCTCGGATGTGAAAACTTTTGAACTCTGTGACACACTTAAAGAAATTTCATGGAATCTGATCTTTAAACAATGGCATTTTTTTCATCACTGCAGAAAGTTTTCTCTGAAACAATTAACAAAGTATAAACAAGATACACTCACAGGCTTGCTGAAGGGCTATGGGAAAAGTCTGCAGGCTGACTGTTTACAATGTCAGTCAAATGACCCCTTCCTGTAGTACTAGGATATTCTTAACAACATTTAGTGAAAAAAACATCTTCCAAAAGCTAAAATATCTAACATACCTGATATTCACTTAAATAATAAAGTATTCTATTAATCAGAGCTACAATGCAAAAATGGCATCTAAGCAAGTGAATATCTTGAAATGTATCTAATATTTCCTATTACAAACCAAGTGTAAGACTTATTTCTAGACATTTGTCCAATTCTAAGCTTAAAATAGTCAGTCTATTGGCAGATCAATTTTAAGCATTTGTTTATGGAAAGAAGCAAAATAATCTAAAATATAAAGTATTTGAAATGAGTAAAAATGTCTAGAAATAGGTTTATTAATATTATATTAATTCAGATAGGAATAATAGGAAATACTATTATAAAAATCTGCAATAGTTTAAGAGCACTAAAAACATTTTACATCACTAATGAAAAGGAAATCAGATAGAAACAAAAATTATGTTTGTTAAAGGCAGGCTTATACTGTATGAATTTGGGAATGAATTATTCTATGAATGAGTGAATCAAGCAAATATGCAAAAGTTTTAAAGGATGCTTGATAAATGTGTTTGAATTTCTGGCACATCAAAAAATGACATACTGTTATAAACTAAGTGCAGTATTATACTGTAATGTACATATAAGCAAACTAGTTAAATCTTTTGTTATCATCAGTAAGATGTCGTAATTCCGTGTAATATTAAGATGTTGTCAAGTGATCAGCATGTTTTACAAGTAGCTATGTTTCTATTCATGTTATTTTCAAAATAATTATATGCAAAATTTGTCATTTTTTTGCAGTGGAAACTACTGCTTTCAGAAAAGAAGGATAAAAATGATCTTAAAGAGTAAAGAATAATCTAATCCTGGAACCATAACTACATAACTGCTGATATTAGAAGTGGATTAAGGGTTTTTTTGAACCGGTTACAACCAGAAAGCTGAGCAGACTTTCAAACCTGGGCTCTCCTGAATACTAGGAGAGAATGATAGTTTCTTTCTGTGCTTCATGTAATCAATGTAGATTCTATAGTCTACACAAACCGTAGATTTCCAAACTTTTTTTTTTTAAACGAACATAAGGGCTCTAACCTTACGCTCCCACCTATCTAGACTTTTCCCAGTCAAAATTGCAAAACTCAATTACCATTCCAGAATTTCCCCTTCTCAACCACCTGAAGAGAGGAAAAATAAGCAACTCTTCAGGAGTGAAGTCTCATGACTGCCTTACAACTGGCAACTGACAGCTGACTCCAGTTACCTGCTCACAGCCTGTTCTATACACAGAGGAAGCAATAGAGATTTGCCCTCTGACTACACATGGGCTCAGACTGTCCAAGAAAGAGCAAGCTCCCAGAAATATTGGCTAAGATTGGTTTTCCGTGTTGCCATAGTGACTGATGCTGAGCGGAGGCCTGGAAGAGCGGGATATTTCCTGACAAGCAAATGAGGTGAGAGGTGATGTGTGTGTCTGTCCTTGACTGCTGGCTCAAAATGCTTGTTAAAAGAGTATAGCTTTCTGGAGGAGCCATGAACTAGTGCAATGCCAAAAGTACAGAACTGCAAAGCTTGCAGTTCTTATTTTAAATACACTATTTATATATGCATATATATTTGCTTCAGTATTTTCTTTTACATACAGAGTCCCTCACTGTACACATTAAAACAAGCTACAATTTAACTGACTGGTTAATGCACCTACACTCAAATATTTATACAGGTACTTGAATATACAAGCAGATGCAAAAATGGCACACAAGCTTTCATTTATACATGCATACAAAAGAACAAATACAGATCCCAGAAACTAACATGATGCCCATGGCATTACCGTAAAGAAGGAATTAGCGTTGAACTCAAGCCACCACATGTGTCATCTCCTGGTGAACAATTGCTTTATAGACTCTTTGTTTCTTAACCTCATTTCTCTTTTTTTCCTTCGTTCCCCTCTTTTCCTTGCCTTTTACAACTTCCTCCAGGTGGGGGCTGCTGCTCAAACCCAAACAAAACTCCATTTTTCAGTTATTGGCCCTCTCGGCATGTAATGGAGAATCAAGCTAATTAGCCCTCCAGCTGCTTTCACTTGCGCTTTATGTAAACAATACCTGCCTGCCTCCTTCTCTCTCTGCCTGCTGGCATTAAGGGGCCAAATGCCTGCTTGGCCTCTCTCCACCATTCCATACTCTACCTAAACCTCTAAACCTCCACGTACGGACCTATCTCCCATGAACCTTCCCCCCTCTCCTCTTCCCCACTCTTCCTCTTTTGACAGCTTAAACTCCAAACTCTAAACAAAACAAAAGCAGAAATGAAGAAAAAGTGCTTCTTCTCTATTAAAAGTAGTAAAGGCATAGGACAAACGAAGGCACTATCCAAACTGAAACCATTGCATTGTGTGTCTCTGTGTGTGTGTGTGTGTGTGTGTGTGTGTGTGTGTGTGTGTGTGTGTGTGTGTGTGTGTGTGTGTGTGTGTATCTCTGCGTATTCAGACTAATTACATAATTTCCTTCATCTGAGCAAATACTTACTGACCAAGAATAAGGACGACTCGGTGTGTTTTTGACTGTAACCAATACAAACGAAAAGGAAACACATATTTATAGCACAGTGCAGGACTGACATGTACTGTTTGGACAGCACACTGTTATTGTAGAAGTGTAGACTGTACACTGTGTTGAGGAATTGAAGTATTTTCAAGCAGGCTGGGAGGCGTGTGAAGCCGAAAGGGAAAAAAAAATTGAATGAATGAATAAATGAATGAATTAATATGTGAGTAAATAAATAAGCAAGTAAGTACGTTTGAAAAAGTGAGTAAAAGTGAATAATACATAAGTAGAAGTAAGTGAGGAAAAAATAAATAAATAAACTTAGCAATAGTAATATTAAGCGAGTCAGTAATTAAAAAATTAAAAAATAATAAGTAAAAGTAATTGAGTAAAGTAATGGTCTGTAAGTAAAAGAAATTAAAGTGAAGTTAAAGTGTCAAAATTGCCTGTGCTTTGAAAGAGTGGATTTACAGCAGAAAGTCCTCTACTGTGTTAACTTTTACATTTACATACATGTAGTTTGTATTTGACAAATTAATGCAGAATATTATTTTATAGAAATTGTATGTTACTAATATACAGTACATTTCCTCATAATCAAAGACATTTTGAGGATTATTTGCAATAATATATATAAATATAAATAATATTAAAACATTTTTTTATTAATCTGAAGTGACATATCATTATGACAAATTTCAAGGTGAACTAGGAGTGTCTGTGATTTTCAGCTCAGCAATCCACATCCAAACTGTATGACATACCTAACTGCAGATACATGATGTATGTGAGGTCTGTCTCTTAAGGCCTATATTATACAAACCTTCTGAAGTCACCACTAGAGGGCGTTTATTATTGAATAGTAATAAATAGATAGACAGATACATTTTTTGCAGTAGGTTAAACAAAACATAAGGGACTGAGGATTTAAGGGAGTAAAAGATATTAGTACCTGTTCAGTTCAAGTCCTTATTCAGTTCTGTTCTCAATGACAGATGAACAGACTGCAGTGACACACCTCGCCTGTTGTTTAAGTTGAAAGAGTGAACGAGAATAGACGCATTCTTCCCCTCACAAAATGTTTCCTCCTTCCCATTTTTGCTCCTTGGCGTGAGGGTGAATGGTGGTAGGCCTCTCAATTGTGCAGGCTCATGTCAATTAATAACTACTGAAGTGGAATGGGAAGAGTGCACTACTAACTATTTTGTAGGATGTTTTGACATGTTCACTCACACACACTATGCAATGGTGCCAGGGGTGGGGGTGAAGTGGTGGGGGGGGTGTCCGGATGGTGTTGGAGGGGGGCTTTTTGGCAAGTGATGTTATTTGAATACTTATTTCTCACCAATGTTGCTGAGGGTAAGTGAGAAAGTATGTTCATAAAAAGAGCAGGATGTTCATGCAGGCCCTAAGTGCAGGTTTCAGCAACCGTAATACAAGCCAAGTGGGATGTTATTTGGGTTACAAAGCCTGACGGTCTCTTGTGCTGCCTTTGGCACTCTCTCTCTCTCTCTCTCTCTCTCTCTCTCTCTCTCTCTCTCTCTCTCTCTCTCAGTGTGTGTATGTGCTTATGCATGTATTCCTGACAAATGTGTAACCCTAAATTAAGATTCCTGTAATTTTTGACACGACTGCCTTCTAATCTGCTACTTGCAAAGCCACATAATAATCACTATTAATCAAACTGTGCAAAAAAAAAAAGAAACGAAAAAAAAGAAAGAAAACTCAATGCAGCAAAACAAAAACAGGGATTTAATTTGGGTCGCCTGGCCAGGTGACAGAATAAATTTGACCCAACTTTAAAGCAACTCTTATGGATATGAGATAACTGACATGAGATCTGATGAAATCTATCACAGCACCATCAAAGAGAAAGAGAAATGGGAAAGAGAGGGCACCCGGATTCTCAGATGCGGTAAGCAGCTCAGACTGTTTGAAACGCTTCAGGACCCCCATGTGTCAGGCTGAATTAAGATCCAGTCAGGCTCCTAGCTGGATTGGCTCCTGTCTTATAAGGGCCAGAAAAAAAAGATCTGGGGTTTACATTCCTCTCTCCTATGAATGGGGGAATGAGAGACAAGATAAATGTATCTAATATCCTCTTTTCTACCAGCACTGGTATTGGAGCTACCTGTATTTTTTTTAACAGTTTGTGAACTGATCCATTCCATAACTAGACCCAATATTTAACTAATGAACAATGGGAGAATACCAACAACAGAACACAGAATGATGTGAAAACTTGTGCTTTTTGGTTAAGAAGATTTCACTATTTTACTAAAAACTAAAGACAGAAACCCAGAAAACGTCTTGAGACAACAATCTCAAAAAGGAATCAATTATCTTCTGGGTGACACCTGATAGTGTGATTATAAATTATTATGGTATAGAAGAATAAAAAGTATTAGCATATTGTGGATAACAGTCCAAGAATGAGCAATGTACAGCTTTTATGATTACAGAAGCAATTCTACAAATCTATCCATGTGAGCTTATCCACTGAGGCTCTCATATACTGTGAGAGTGTAAATATTTGGGGTATCTATATGGGATATTTTCAGTCCTTTTCTTTTTCCATTGTCTACCGCTTATCCGATCTATCCTCGGGTCACGGGGAGCCTGTGCCTATCTCGGGTGTCATCGGGCATCAAGGAAGGATACACCCTGGATGGAGTGCCAACCCATCGCCTGGCACACACACACACACACACACACACACACACACACACACACACACACACACACACACACACACACACACACTATGGGCAATTTAGAGATGCCAATCAACCTACAATGCATGTCTATAGATCGGAGAGGAAACCCCCGAGGCACGGGGAGAACTCCACACACACATGGTGGAGGCGGTAATTGAGCCACCAACCCTGGAGGTGTGAAGCAAACGTACTAACCACCAGGCCACCATGCCCCCCTCCCTTTTTTTTATAATGTAGTATTTTGCTAGCATTCAAAATTAGATCCTATTTCATTCATTGCAGTTTACAGTAAACATTGATCATTTGTTTAGTCCCATTAATCCATGGTTTCTCATGGGTCCAGTTCCAAAAAATAGTTTACTTTAGAGTATTAAAGGTCAAATCCTTAATCATCTACTTTATAGTACTTGCAAAATCTACACAAAATGAGAGTTTCAATTAGAGTATATATATGCTCAAATAAAGTGTTGTTAAAATTTTTATTAGTAATGTATTCCTACTTTAGATGGTCGCATGGTTAGCTTGTATTGGTTGCTTCTTCCTCAGACCGCTTATAACTAGATCATGGCTGTATACCAGCAGGATTTTGGTGCTGGAATCACGATGATTTGGCCAGAAAAGATTTACACTGATTTGGAATCTAGCACCTGGTTGGATGAAAATGGTTAAAATATTGTCCTATTCAGAGAGATAGAAGGAGAGAGAATTCTTTCTATGTTGTGGGGGTCATTTGGTATTTGTCTTCATTAATGGGTCAAAATGTGATGTTTTTCTTTTTTTTTTTTGTTGCTAGTTTCATCATAAATAACACAAAAGTGTTCAAAACAAATATGGTGCTACTCTGTCTTAATTAGGAGCATCTCACCATAAAAGCTGTGCTTCAGCTTGAACACAGGTCATGATTTATATCCATGTTTTCTAAAGGACAAGTGGAAGTTTCAACAGCAAATCCAAATACTCTGGAGCACTTAAAGTACAGTGACATGAAAGAGAACAGGATGGATGCATTCTGGGAACTGAGGATCAGCTGGATGGATTCCATGAACTTGACAAAATATTTTATCCAGGTCAACAGCTGATTAACAGTGTTAGGGCAATGTTGCAATGATCTTTCAGAGACAAATTTCACCAGAACTGCAACCATATACAGGGTCATCAACTGGGAGAATGCAGTCAGTGTGCAGATCCACAGTGAGCACACTATAACAGAGCCTTTGATTAAATCAACAAGATAAATCAACAACAACAATGAAATGTCCCATAGTTCAGTGTCTTTTGCTTTTAAGCACGCATTTATATATATATTTTTAGCTAAAGGGCTGATGTTCATCAGAACAGAAAAGAATAGAGAGGGAAGTTTGTATTTTTGTTTCCTGTCTTCTGTAATTGTACACAGTTTTATATTACATTTACATTTATATTTCTGGCATTTGGCAGACCCCCTTATCCAGAAAATCAAAAGTGCTTTGAAGTCTCTATCACTGAATACATTAACACTGGTTCAGTAGGTCATGGAATTAGGATACCATCAGCCTAAGAACTGTGTTGGGAGTTTTTTTTTTTAATTAATATACAATAATACATAAAACAAAAAGGGAAAATAAGAGCTAGTTTAAGTGTTTCAGGAAGAGGAAGGTGTTCAACCGTCGTTTGACATCGAGGGGAGGTTCATTCCACCACTTCCCCATAGTTTTACATCACATGAACATAAACATAGGTTCGATCATAAGAAATATTACTTGTTGTTCTTGACGGTTCTATAAGAAAATGAATAAAAACAGTTGGAGAAAAAAAGGAAAAACATATTTGAGGATGAATGGACATAGACGTTTCTGTTTATTTAGGTTCAAAACTTTTCAAACATTTTATCCCACAGTTGAGGTGTGTATCTGATCAAAAAAAGCTCAAAACAGGAGTGGTTGCTTTTTTCTTTAATATACAGAAGGAGGTCAGAATTGAACCTAGTAGGACAAAGAAAGGTCACATTCATTAACACAGGAATGTTAATTGCATCATCCTTGTTAGGGTCACAGTGGTTTAACTGGCTATTTTATTTACATTTGTAAGTTGAACTGTTACCATTTCTGGCTCACACTGGGCATAGTGTGACATAAATTTGAAGTGCAAAGAATAACCATTTTTAACCATCTTATTTACAGCCATGAAGTAAACTTTAACTCTTTTAATTGATAGATAACAGTTTTAGTTATCTATTTAGTATGTCATAAATTTTTTTAAAGGAATAATTTTCATGTAACCGGATCTTTAAATTTAGAAGATAAATTAATCAATTTTAGCAGAATATGCTTCTTCTTTTTTTCCCATTGTCTGGACCATTTATCTGATCTATTCTCGGGTCACGGGGAACCTGGTGTCAAGGCAGGATACACCCTGGATGGAGTGCCAACCCATCGCAGGGCACACACACATTACAGGAAATTTAGAGACTCCAATCAGCCTAGAAACATGTCTTTGGACTGTGGGAGGTAACCGGAGCACACCCTCCAAGCACGGGGAGAACATGTAAACTCCACAAACACAGTGAGCAGGAGCAAGACTAAACCCAGGACGCTGGAGGTGTGAGGCGAACGTGCTAAGCACTAAGCCACTGTGCCGCCAGTAGGAATTCTTATATATGACAATTAAACAAACTTCGTAAAATACTGTAATCTTTTTAAAATACAGGCACTCCAAGTCACATTGTACCTTAAGTTTCCGTGGCACAATTAAAATTTTACTGTTAAAAGCAAAGTTATAGTAAT
Source organism: Hemibagrus guttatus (assembly GCA_033459395.1). Classification (NCBI taxonomy): domain Eukaryota; kingdom Metazoa; phylum Chordata; class Actinopteri; order Siluriformes; family Bagridae; genus Hemibagrus; species Hemibagrus guttatus. Next base: position 9,931,151 of record JAUCMX010000007.1, read on the forward strand.
ACTTTCCGCACTGTCTTATGATCAAACATATGTTTAGCATGGATCCATACACCCAAATTGCTTCAACTGAAAAGTTCAGGCTGTTGCTGCTGCTGATGGTGTAAAACTAAGGGAAAGTTTGTTTTTTTTGCACTGGGTCACTTATTACCAACCAGTCATCACCTGAGTATTCTTACTGACTGTATGCATCCTTTTATGGCCACCATTTACCCATCTTATAATGGCTACTTCCAGCATGATAAAGCAGCATGTCGCAAGGCACAAGTCATCTCACTCTGGTTCCATGAACATCACAATGAGCTGTGTGCGTCAGTGGGTTGAATCTAACAGAGAAACATGGGAATGTGGTAGAATGGGGGATTTGCAGTATGAATGTACAGCTGACGTGTGCAGCAATTATGTAATGCAATCATGTTAACATGGGCCTGAATGTTTCCATATTAACATCCTGTAAAATTCATGCCACAAAGAATTTAATTGAGGGCAAAGGGGGGTCCGACCCTGTATTAGTAGGATGTTCCTACTAAAGCGCCCACTGTGTGGATACGTGTGTGTGTGTTATTTGGGGGGGGGGGGCATTGGGGGGGGGCTGTTCAGAGATTGAAATATTCATATTTAATTTCAAATCTAGTTAGAACCAGATCATTTGAACCAGTTAAGAAAATAAATCTGATCCTTAAGATCCCAATCTGTTCTTAGGCCAAAACACAGAGAGACAAGGTGCTTACTTTTATGGAAAACAAGAGAGCTGGTTTGGGGTGTGTGTGTGTGTGTGTGTGTTTGTGTTTGAGGGTCTGACAACACAGTTTTAGTAGTATTTTAAATTATATATAAACCAAAAAGCTCTTCTGATTCATTGAAGGAGATGGCAGGACGTTCCACCATGCTTTAGACGGTGTGTTAAAGGACAGACCTGAATCACCTCCCATTTTGCAGGAAACGGGAATTCCAAAAGGAGAGTGAATGAGAGTGCTAATCCGTCCTGTTGTGCTTGCATAGTATTAATGGTGTCATGAACAGACAATGAATATGTTGCCTAGACTGTGAGAATCGACTAAAGCAGCCTGTGACTAACAGACACTGCAATTCCTTTTAGCTTTGCTCATAATTATCATCATTATGTGACAGATGGGACAGTCATACTTGCTCTGTCATACAACAACAGTCATTGTGCAACAGCTCCTTCTGGAAAGGCAGTGCAGTAAATAGCAGACAAGAGCCGGAGAGAATGTTTGAATGAACATATCCTGTACATTCACAGACTTACAAATCCTCCCTCAGTCCTTAAAGTACACAGGTGACAAGGATCAAGCGTGGAGAACACAAACACCCTGCCGTTTTTTTCCTCCGGCTTTCCATGAAACCATGTCATTCAGCCTTGACATGCCAATCATCTGTCTTTCTCTCATGATTGGATCCAGATTGCAGCACTAGTTCCTGCTTCGAAGGGCTCACTATACTCAGTGCAACCATTCCACCCAGTCACAGATACACCTTGTCTTTCTTACTAAGCTTCTGTGCAGCTGAAGATCATTTTAAAGTAGCAACAGCTGAGAGAATGGTTGAGTAACTGATCAGAGTCATGGTGCTGTAATTTAGTCAGACACATTACAGTCACATTACATAAATGATGCCTATCCTATATTCACATTTCCATGACTCAAGAGTTAAATAGCTTGGTAGCTGAACCAAATCCAGGTTTACTAAGAGCCAAGTTCTTGTCTTGTTTCAGTGGAGTAATGCATTAAGCTCTCTCAGAACAAATAAGTGGATTTAGCTCCATAATCTAATGAGCTCTTTTAGCACTAGTATTCTGTGATGATGCTGAAATAGCCCTAAAAATCATGGCTTACAAAAAGCATGCTAGGCATTAGTTCCAGGGCCTAAACTCAGATTAAGACAAATTTCTGAGAAGTCTTCTTTGTGATTTAGTTGTTTTCAAAAGGAATGTAGGAGCCTGCTTTTGAAAAGGTCCATATGGCCTAGAACGTGGGCTACGCACAGATATAAAGAAGACAGAGTTCACTATCTGCTTGTAAATCTTCTCAAGTTTGAAAGTTCGGCAAAGTTCTGGAAATATTTCTATTTTGCTGTCAGTGATTAAATTTACAACCAAGGTGGCTCTGGCTGAGGAGTTTATGGTCTCGAATGAAAATAGAACATAAGCCTTACAATCAAAGAACAAGAAGTCACATCCTGTTTCAGACCCAGCAAATAGCCCCTTTGCAACATCTTAGCCAATAAGAAGCCTTCCTGTGAATTAGAGCCCAATTAATAGCTTCCTCCTTCATTTATGTCCCGCCTCCAGCAATAGCCTGTCTTCAAGAACTTGCCAGCATGTTTAGCATAGTTCAGCTGACCACAGTAAATTAACATCAGTTGTGTCTGGGTATGTTTTTTTTGCAATCTTTTTTTTCTTTTATTACTTTTCTTACTTTCAGCTTGTACATGGGTAGAGTTTCACAGGTATAATTACTGCTCATTCCTATACACCTGGAGCCAGACATGTGTTCAAAACACACACACGCACACACAGATTGAGAGCGAGAGCGAGAGCGAGAGCGAGAGAGAGAGAGAGAGAGAGAGAGAGAGAGAGACAGACAGACAGATGTGACACCTGTGAGAAAATAACTGCTGAGAGCTGGCTGGAAAGTCATGCTCAGACAGCTGAAGAGTACCGTGCCAAACAGCATTAACTAATCATTATCTACGGAGGCCTGAATTGAAGAGTCAGTAAGTACAGGTTACCATTTACAGTCTAAAGCAATTCACTAATGAAATGGATCAGAGGATGAGATGTGAACAGAACACTCAAGCCTGAGTAATGCTTCGCAGCTGAATATTCATCTGGTGCATTGCTTTTACACTTTGTGCAAAGTGGAGGAGTGAAAGAAACACAGCAGGAGAGACAGAGAGACAGAGAGAGACAGAGAGAGAGAGAGAGAGGGGGGGGGGGGGAGGTATAGAATGGGATGGTGGTTGTTTTTAGAATAAGCAAACTGTCACAGAGGAGAGAAGACCCTACAAAGTGCTCCATATTAAAACTATTAGCGGGAAAACAGAGATTATTTATCTGAACTTTGAGGTGAAGAGGCTCTTTCTTTCTTCTTGCTTTCTTTTTTTTACCACACACACACACACACACAGACACACATTACAATACAGTATTCTCATATCCTCTAAACAGTCAATCTAAACAGTGTGTGTCTGTGTGCATCGTTTTGCCTGTAGCTAATTAACATTATCTTTATACCTGAATATAACCCTGCAAAGTCATTTTGGTTTTTTAGATTTTAAACCAAAGCTGAAAAAAAAATCAGGTGTTTGCATAGACCAGGCAATAGGATGAGGTGATATTGGTCCATTCCATGCTATAAAAACATTCCCCAGACCCCAAAACACCCCCCCCCCCAGAAAAATAAATAAATAAATAAAATAAAAAAATAACCGCCAAACCCAATCCATCAAGCACTTTGCCTTCCCCTGGTATACAGTTTATGCTAGTGCTTAGTGCTTTCCTGTTGGAAACAGAAAAAATGGGCAAGCTCTGACAAGAACCAAATTGTGATGGTTAGACGACTGGGTCAGACCATCTACAAATCAATGAGTCTAGCAGGGTGTTCCCAGTATGCAGTAGTCAATATCTACCAAAAGTGATCCAAGGAAGGACAAGCAGTGAACCAACAAGATATGTGACGTGAGCCCAAGGCTCAGTGATGCATGTGTAGAGTGAGAGCTAGTCTGTATGGTCCAATCCAACCGAAGAGCTTCTGTAGCACAAATTGCTGAAAGGTTAATGTTGGCTATGACAAAAAGGTGTCAGACACAGAGCATCACAGTTTGCTACACATGGAGCTGTGTGTTCATCCTGTGTCCATCGCCTAAAGTGACCACAATGGGCATGTGAGCATCAGAACTGGACAGTGGAACAATGGAAGAATGTGGCCTGTTCTTATGAATCACATTTTCTTTTACATTGTTTGATGGCCGGCTGCGTGTGTATCACTTCCCTGGGGAAGACATGGCACCAGGATGGACTATGGGAAGAAAGCAAGCTGAGAGAAGCAGTGTGATGCTCTGGATATTGTTCTGTTAGGAAATACTGGGTCCTGGATGTTACTTTGACACATACCACCTACCTAAACTTTGTTGACTTGGCCTCCACATTCCCCAGATCTCAATCAAAATGTATGTGCTCGATAAATGAGTCCGATCGATTCAGGTCCTACCTCACAACTTACAGGATTTTAAGGATCTGCTGCTAATGTCTTGGTGGCAGAAACCACAGCACACAGGGTCTTGGAAAGTCCATGCCTCAACGGGCCAGAGCTGTTCTGGTGTCACAAGAGGAACCTACACTATATTAGGCAGGTGGGTTAAATGTGTGTGTGTTTGTGTGTGTGTGTGTGTGTGTGTGTGTGTGTGTGTGTGTGTGTGTGTGTGTGTGTGTGTAAAACATTTGCTTTTCAGGAGATGATGGAAATTTTTAAGATTTCTTAAAAAGTGGGCACTCACTGACCCCTACCATGTAACTCATAAAGATAAATAGAGAGAGAGAGGGAGATCACATAAACGTTAATGCCAAAGAAGCTGTAATAATAGTGGTTACATCTCTGCTCTTTCATTGAGTAGGATCATATCTCACACAGCAAGAATTCTTGCAGCGCTACTTCAAAGACCTGACACTGCGAAAAAGCTCAGCGGACAGAGACATGCGGCCTTTTAAACCTATGCCCCGGACAAACATGGCTAGATTGCTGTGTGTCTGAAGCAGGTGACGCATGCTTTTGTGTACAGAAAAATATATCTTTCTCTGAAGACATGATCACCCTGTGACCTAACTTCAGCCTGCACTTACCCAGGGCACATACATCACTCACACAAGCATGCACGCATACACACACACACACACACACACACACACACACACACACATATATATATACATACATATATATATATATATATATATATATATATACATTCATGAAAAAGAGTGGTGAAAAAATAACTAACTACTGCTGTGTAGGTGTGGTTTAATCAGACTGGCCTGCATTACACTGTTATTCACAAACATCAGAACATAGGCATATACTTGTATTTAACACATAAATATTCATGCAAGCATGGAAACACATCCTACAAGAAAGTATTCAGCACAGACTTTACCCCTCATAAGTCGAGTAACAGTTTGTGCTTTTCGCAACATCATCAGTGATACAAACTACATTTTGAAAACTGTATATACACTTAAATCGCTGTTTATTAAGTTAACTAGAAACTAGAATTGAGCAATATGTAGACTTGCAGAAGAAATATATACTCAGTTCTACAAATGTGTAATTAATAGCAGTTATGAAGAATTAATAGTAGTGCTCATTGATAGTTATACACACTGCATCACACAATGTTCAACAGCAATTACACAGACAAATTAAAAAATATCAAATAAATAAATAAATAAATAAATAAATAAATAAATAAATAAATACGTTGATGTATATGCACTCAAAAGCAATACTATAATATTATTTTATTAAAAATTTGTACCAGCAAAAAAAAGACTTTACAGACGTTTATGTTGTGTTTTATGATTTTTCTTTCAACCATATTTTATCATTAGTTAAAAGAATGCATTTGTAATAATAATAATAATAATAATAATAATAATAATAATAACAATACTATTACTACTACTACTACTACTACTACTAATAATAATAATAATGATTAACCTCCATTGCCCTTATTATAAATAATTGCACTTATATACAATTAATACTTTTATCAGTAAATTTGGCGATGTTTTTATTGTCATCATTGAGTTCTGTTGGTTCAGGTTTTGGTCAGTTCTGTGCAGTGGAAAAACAATTGAAATTTCAGTTATTGTGATAGTGAACTCATTCCTATAGACATAAACAGCAAAAACGTTTTCTAAATATTTCTAAATATGAAATATTATACTAAATATAAATATATATAATGGCAGCCTGCTGAATCATTAGCACACAAAATGTGGTTTCAAATACTGTTTCCTGTTTACAATATCACTAATATATTCACGCTCTTGAAAGACGTGGTTGTTTAGCAAAATGCTTTGTGGATGTTTAGCGAAAATCTTACTCATATCATCTGTTTAAATAAAATGGATTCACACGTTCATCACAAACGTCCATACGTATAGCACTGGACTACTTTTTCTACCCATGCTTCCTCACTGTCACTCAGTCTGCCGCACATTTTCCGCTCATCTCAAGTGCAATCAGTATGAAATGTTATGTTAGGTAATTGCATTCAATTCACTTGGAGTGTATTTAAATAACATCACGAATGGCTGGTGCTTTAACTTAGTGTGGCTAGTCAGGACATTATATCTGTGAATATGTGGCCAGGAATAACTGTTCTGAGGCTTAAAAGACCTGGCAGCAAAACAAAAACAGTGCCTGGAATAGTGAGAGAGAGAGAGAGAGAGCGAGAGAGAGAGAGAGTGAGAGAGAGAGAGAGAGCGAGAGAGAGAGAGAGAGAGAGAGAGAGAGGGGGGAGAGGGGAAGGGGTTGGGTTGGTCTGTCAGCATTTGAATTTACTCAGCTGCCATCGAGCTTTCGAGTAAGAGAAAAAAAAAGCAAACCTGATTTCAACAGCACTAAAAATCATTAGGAAATGGGAGCAGCAGCAGTATATCAATATTCCTCACTCTAAGCACGACATGTTGGTCATAATATACAAGAACATAATGATCATTAGGTGAATTAAAGGAAAAATAGGAAGAGGCGCCATTAGCTAGTAAAAGTCATGGAAAAATGGAATGCAGACAAGTTGTTTAATGATACTATTTAAAGAGAAGTGAATTCTTTAGTCATTGTCTAAATGTAATAGTGCTGTCACTTCGGGGACGCAACATGAATTTAAAGTAAAGTGCCATTTCAACTGATGGCAGAAGAATGTTACATACAAAATGGTAGGAGTCAAGATCTTACATCTTCGGAGTTCTTAAACTGTGCATTACAAATGTACTATACTGTAAATCAACAACAACAACAGCAACAAAAGTGCGTAGTTTATTATATCCTAACACTTCCTATCAGCTTTAAATTTATTTACAATTTCATTAAATTATTTCAAAATTCCAAAACTGCAGAATTTACAAAAGTACTAAAATATATATACTTAAATAAGTATATATTGTATACTACTACACAACTATTCAGGCAATAATTCCCAATAATACAACGATACATACCTTGGGTTTGTAATAAAGAGAACAGAGTAAAAAAAAAAAAAAAAAAAAAACTTGCACTAGTTATACAAGTACCTGATCATTCACTCCTCTCCTCTTTATTTTCTTTCTCCCTGTCCCCTCCCCTTCTGCCTGGGTTAAAGATGAGACCCTCCTCACAGAGATAAGGATGAGACAGTGCAGTGATAGATTGAGCTTCAGCATTAGACTTCCTAAAGGGGGGGAAGAAAAACAAGACGCCAGCAAAGACGGCATTATTGTTGTAAATGGCAGATAAATATTACAAATAAAAGTATAAATTAACTTTTGTCATTCCATCAACATAACTATATGATGTAAGCTGTGATTAAATAATGATGACATCATTTGCTTCCACGTCTATTCAGAGAGAAATTTATAATGCACAAGGGCTTGGCACCGTTACAGCACAAATTTCTCTGGGCTACATGACGCGACCTTTGTTGATGTTCAGAGGGTGTGTGTTTTTAATTTGAAGCTTGATGGCACAGCTATTGCATTCAGTAGATGTTCAATAGACTGCAGCATGCTTCAAACAGAAACTCTTCTCATGGCTATGATAAGCTAGGATGGCTCTGATGACTCGCATGTGTAGTAATGAAAATAGTATCCTTTATGCGATTCTAACTAAGGATGGTCCGTAATCTCTCCTCAGCCCTCCTGTTCCCAGTTCATCCATTACCCTGTTATGCCATTCACCACTCATCCAACCTCCTTCCCACCCAACCCTCCAAAGCATTACTGCTCCTTGACCTCAGCTCAATTCAACTCTCTCATTATGCTATTAACACCAATTCAGTCATTTGGGCCACAAGGGTATGTGTGTGTATATGTATGCTGAGAGGTGGAGGCAATTACGGCTACACAGTACAGCTTTTTATTTTTTTTATTTTTTCCAGGGACTGCAATCAACCAATCAGCCTTCAAACGCAAGAGACCTAAAGCAAGCTGAGAGGTTGAAAGCCCCTGGAAACCTCACAGAGACCCTGGGAGCTCTGGGGTCAACAGCAATTTTCACTATTCACTTTGGAGGGAGAGAAGGGTGAGCTGGAGGGGTGGAGAGGGTGGAATGAATAGAGAGGGAGAGAGAGAGAAAGAGAGAGAAGGGTGGGAGGAAAGTTTTCTTCTTACTTTCTGCAAAACATCTCATACACTGTAAGCAGGGTGAAATAGTGTGCTTTATAACTTTAAGCACTTTAATGTTTCAAACCCCAAGTGAACTGTACATCATAAGACACACAAACTTGCTCTATATATTTTTTCCCCTTATTTTTACTTTTATTTTTTTATTTTTTTACAATTAATAGCAAATTACTGGTCAGTAAATTCTTTTCACCTATCTGGCTATCTTATGGCTTTACGCTCTGCTCTATAAAATCTTAAAAAGACTGTTTGTTGTTTTCAGAAATAATAAGATAAGAATCTGCACATTCAATTACTGAGCAAATTCCATTTATAGTATAGTATCTGCTTTGCCACCAATATTTCTTTGGTGTGACTTGGAAAGTTATAACATACAGTAGGATCATATTTTTTTAAGATAATATCCCACACCACTCACATTCATTCCCGTACCACAGCTGCTGTTTTAATCAACAAATCATGGTGGAAACTTTAGCAGAGCTGGTGGTTCAGTATCACTGTATCCACACATGATCACATTTAGAGGCATGCAAAGGTAAAAGTTTGTCTCAAATTTCAACAGTGCATTTTAACATAAGTGATTTAATTCATTAATTACACTTTCATTTAAGTGTAGTGCCTCTTGACTTCCTGTGTGTCACAAACCTGAAATGCACCTCATCACCTTCAGGCATTTTCAAAAGTCTCCACACCAAACCTCCCCCTCCATCAGGCTTTTAACAAGCACCACATGACCCCCCCCCCCCCCCCCCCCCCCCCCAAAAAAAAAGAAGCCCTCAAGCTCAAACAACAAATTAGTCTGAGGACAGATGAAACCTAGGACCTGAGATTTGATGAAGTGGAGCACTGATGTGCATTTGGATAAATAAAAGCAAAGGTGTGTTTGGAGGAAATTGCAGTTGTTAGCTAAGTCAAGACCAGAGTTCCAACATTTAGAAACATTTTACTATGAACTTGTTTGTAGACATATGTTAATAAATTAAACTAACATAAACTAGTTAATGCTAGTCTACTATTCACATTTCTGCAAATGTTGTTTAATACAAAATGTTTAGCACTGTCAAGGTTCATGGTTTGTCAATCAAACTAATGTTAACTTGAGTTAAAGGACCATAATATTAAACATTACCACATCATTTTAGATAGAATCATTAGGTATAAGAAAAGAGTGTGCCGTTATGCTTCATTACATTCAATATTGTCTTGTTTTTTTTTTATACATACTTTCCCATAAATGTTTAAATGTGGTGAGTCCTCAAAGCTAGCCACATGCACACACACATGCACATATGTGCACAGATCCACACATCCTGCTTGTTCTGCAAACGATCACGGCTTAAGAGGCTAATTTCAGCCGATGGCTTACAGGTGGCAAGCACAAGGTGAGTTTTATCCATAAACACACAGACACACACACACACACACCACTGTAAGTATTCGACTTGTGCAGCCTTAAACCCAATCAGCAAATGAGAATAATTTCTTAAGGCAGTAAAAAAATAAATAAATACATAGCTTAAGGTCCATTCTTATCATCATTCTTTTGGCACTTACATTTTTTCCTTCCATATTAAAACAGTTCATTTGGATTTTTTGAATTTTTAGAGCTTTTTTTAAAAAGAATTTTTAAAGATTTTTTTGAAGAGCATAATGCTGACTACAGCTAGGTGGTTAATACACACTAGTGACTCACCTATGTGCTTAAACACACACACATACACACACACATTTTCAGAGATGTGCATCTTTAGACAAGTCAAATATGTACACACACCCACAAATTCTCAAGCCTCTACACACATTTGCACCCACGCCATGCTCTCAATGAACAAACAGCTCCGCTTTTAAAACTTGCAATGGCACACACGTAAAGCAAGAATGTAAGTACAGTAAATCCTATCGTACACACACTTCTGCTTCTCTCATTCTTTCAGTCTGTGCAGATTGAGCTATGGGTTTCTTTGAAGTCCTGCTCCAGGAGAAGGTCTATCAGGCTTGCAAATCATATGCGAGCACACACACACACACACACACACACACACACTCATCAGAAGTATAGTGAGACTTTGAAGTGGGTTTGTTATGCAAGCAATAAGGCGAAAGGTGTTCGGAGCGACTAACTGTTATTTCACTTTTTGTTGTTTTTCTTTTCAATAGGAGCCAAGTCTGGCATGTTGGGACCTTTATATTTTAAGTTCCACCTGTGCAATGTGCTTGGAAAACGGGCTTGTTGTGGAAAAAATGTACGGCAAACACGCATTCCAAATGTTGACAAAAAAAAGAGCACTAAACAAATAACTGTGATCACTCTTTCCCTTTAAACCTGCAGTAACTCACATCTGGTACAGACTATCACACAGCCTTGTTATCTATCTATCTATCTATCTATCTATCTATCTATCTATCTATCTATCTATCTATCTATCTATCTATCTATCTATCTATCTATCTGTCTGTCTGTCTGTCTGTCTATCTATCTATCTATCTATCTATCTATCTATCTATCTGTCTGTCTGTCTGTCTGTCTGTCTACATAGATAGATAGATAGATAGATAGATAGATAGATAGATAGATAGATAGATAGATAGATAGATAGACAGTTTATATAATGATATATAAATAGATAGATGAAAAAAAAAAATCCTTATTAAAATCTCTCTCTCTCTCTCTCTCTCTCTCTCTCTCTCTCTCTCTCTCTCTCTCTCTCTCTCTCTCTCTTTCTCTCTCTCTCGCTCTCTTTTAAACTTTAAAATTGATACTAAAAATGCTTAAGGGTCCCTGGTTCAATCATGAGTTCAGGTTTCTGTCTGTCTGGAGTCTCTGTGTATCTTCTGCTGCTTCTATGAGGGTTTCCTCCAGATTCTCAGGTTTCCTCCCATCTCATGCCACTAGATAAATTGGTTCAGTCACTCATACCACAATAATTCGGTTACTGAAATTGAGAGAATATTTTCACTGCATTTTATACATGTAGCAAATTAGGTGTGCTCACTTAAGTTTCACTGTGTTTACAAAAAAGCTGCAGTTCAGAAGAAAGCTAAAGTTTCACTCACACTCTGTATATGAGGGATATGCAATCAGATCTTTTTTTTCACAGACAAGGGACTACAGATTTAGTTGCTGTATATATCAGCTTTCTGTACTTATCGAAACCAAAATAAAACTTTTGTTTGTTTAGATTCATTTGTACATAATCTTCCCTTAAAATGATGTGTCAAAACTCCTCACTAGTATAAAAACATCAGGAATAAAAACATGGTGAGAGCTGCTTAAAAGTTTACATTGGTGTGGCTTGGCAGTGCTGGGTCTGGTGTGGTGGCTGTAAAAAGCAGCTGCGTGTAAATGGAGCCCACCATGAACGCGCTTGTGTGGCACTCTGGGATACCGCAAGCTGGAGGAAGAACATGCCTGTGCACATTGCCATAGAGGTGAGAAGAAAGCGGGGAGAAAAAGAGAAATCTGTGAATTTGAGTGTGAGCCAACTCATCACTCAACAGTTTAAGAGAGAAAGACCGAGGGAAAGATGTAGTCAGAGCGACAGAGGCAGAGAAAAAAGGGGAGGCCACTTTTCCTGAGCTGGTGTAGTAACACACGCGTGCGAGTGGGGTTGATGAGCGGGTGTATGATCGGTCTGGCTAATTGCATGTCTCTGTTGTCTCATCTGTCAAGCTTGTTCAATTACATATAATCCCTGTGCTGATACACACTATCCCCTCAACGAACCATGCACACCATGTAGCCTATGTACACACACACACACACACACACACACAGACACACAGTTAATCTTAATGAATTTTCTTCTTTTTTTAATCTTCTTTATTCTCCTCGGATAGAATTTCTCTGTGCTACAATGTATATGTAACAATAATGACTTCTATCTATCTATCTATCTATCTATCTATCTATCTATCTATCTATCTATCTATCTATCTATCTATCTATCTATCTATCTTTAGTTTTCTTAAAGGGCACACTAAAATCATTAAAGGCTTCTCCTAAACACAAGGACTGCAACACCTAATACACACAAACTCAAGTTCTCATTTACCATCATCATTTATTATTTATTTATTTTTTTATTTTATTTTTTTTACACATTTTACTGAAATGCTTATTACAACTTTTGAGTGACCATCAGTAATAAATTGGCAACAACCCAATTTTTTATTGAATCATGTTTCTAGATATTGCACAATTATGGGGAAATAAGTTCTAATAGATGTCCATTGGGAAAAATGCTACCCCATGCTCAGGGGAGGTGCAGTGGACAGGGCAGTTTTGCCACATTTGGGCTAGTTTAACATTCTTTTGCTTCCAGTGTCTTGCTTTATA
>JAUCMX010000007.1:9946384-10013884 GCA_033459395.1 Hemibagrus guttatus
GGACCATTACGTCGCCCGGACTGGCGTCACCGGGGCCCCAACCTGGAGCCAGGCCTGGGGTTGGGGCACGCAGGTGAGCACCTGATGGCCGAGTCTTTGCCTGCGGGACTCGGCCGGGCACAGCCCAAAGGAAAGACATAGGCCCACCACCCGCAGGAAGGAGCATAAGCGTCCAGTGCAGTGTGTTTTGGGTAGCAGTCATGGGTGGGGGCCCCGTTGACCCAAACCCTGGACGAAGAATCTGGCTTTTGGGACATTGAATGTCACCTCACTGGGGGGGAAGGAGCCTGAGCTGGTATGGGAGGTTGAGCGGAACCGGCTAGAGATAGTTGGGCTTGCCTCCACGCACAGCCTGTGCTCTGGAACCCAACTCCTTGAGAGAGGTTGGACCCTCTTCTACTCTGGAGTGCCCCATGGTGAGAGGCGTCGGGCTGGGGTGGGCTTGCTTATAGGCCCCCAGCTCAGCTGCCATGTGTTGGAGTTTTCCCCGGTAAACGAGAGGGTTGTTTCCCTGTGCCTTCGGGCCGGGGATAGGTGTCTCACTGTTGTTTCGGCTTATGGGCCGAACGGCAGTGTGGAATACCCAACCTTCTTGGAGACCCTGCGAGGTGATTGGGAGGAACGGCCCCCCTGATCTGAACTCGAGTGGTGTCCTGTTGCTGGACTTCTGTGCTAGTCACAGTCTGTCCATAATGAACACCATGTTCAAGCATAAGGGTGCCCATCAGTACACGTGGTACCAGGACACCCTAGGCTAGAGATCAATGATCGACCTTGTGGACGTGTCATCTGACCTTCGGCCGCATGTCTTGGACACTCGGGTGAAGAGAGGGGCGGAGCTGTCAACCGATCACCACCTGGTGGTGAGTTGGATCCGCTTACGAAGAAGGATGCCGGACAAACTTGGCAGACCCAAACATATTGTGAGGGTCTGTTGGGAACGTCTTGCTGATCCCTCTGTTAGGGGGGTCTTCAACTCCCACCTCCGGGAGAGTTTCAACCACATCCCGAGGGAGGTTGGGGACATTGAGTCTGAGTGGACCATGTTCTCCCCCTCCATTGTTGATGCAGCCATCCAGAGCTGTGGCCGTAAGGTCTCTGGTGCCGGTCGTGGCGACAATCCCCGAACACAGTGGTGGACACTGGAAGTAAGTGGTGCCGTCAAGCTGAAGAAAGAGTCCTATCGAGCCTGGTTGGCTCGGGGGACTCCGGAGGCAGCTGAGGCATTCCAGAAGGCCAAGCGAACTGCAGCCTGGGTGGTCTCGGAAGCAAAAACTTGGGTCTGGGAGGAGTTCAGTGAGGCCATGGAGAAGGACTATCTGGCAGACCGTTTGGCACCTCAGAAGGGGTAAGAGTTGCTGGCCTCGACTGGGGATATTGTTGGACGGTGGAAGGAATACTTTGAGGATCTCCTCAATCCCACTGACATGCCTTCCGTAGAGTAACCAGAGGCCGAGGACTCAGAGGTAGATTCATTCATCACCCAAGCTGAGGTCACTGAGGTAGTTCAGCAGCTCCTTGGTGGCAAGGCACCGGGGGTTGGCTGACACGTCTCTGCAACATAGCATGGTGGTCAGGGACAGTGCCTCTGGACTGGGCGACCGGGGTGTTGGCCCCTCTTTTTAACAAGGGGGTGTTCCAACTATAGGGGGATCACACTCCTCAGCCTCCCAGAGAAAGTCTATTCCAGAGTACTGGAGAGGAGAGTCCGACCGTTAGTCAAACCTTGGATACAGGAGGAGCAATGCGGTTTTCGTCCTGGTCATGGAACACTGGACCAGCTCTATACCCTCCACAGGGTGCTCGAGGGTTCGTGGGAGTTTGCCCAACCAGTCCACATGTGTTTTGTGGACTTGGAGAAGGCATTCGACCGTGTCCCTTGTGGCATTCTGTGAGAGGTCGTCTGGGAGTACGGAGTCTGTGGCCCTCTGTTAAGGGCTGTTTGGTCTCTATATAACCGGAGTAGGAGCTTGGTTTGCATTGCCAGCTGTAAGTCAGATCTGTTCCCAGTGCATGTTGGACTCCGACAGGGCTGTCCTTTGTCACCGGTTCTGTTCATTGTTTTTATGGACAGAATTTTTAGGCACAGCCAGGGGCTGGAGGGAGTCCAGTTTGGGGACCACAAGATTTCATCAATGATTTTTGCAGATGATGTTGTCCTGTTGGCTCCTTCAAGCCTGGACTTACAGCATGCACTGGAGCGTTTTGCAGCTGAGTGTGAAGCGGCTGGGATGAGGGTCAGCACCTCCAAATCTGAGGCCATGGTTCTTGACCGGAACGGTTTGTTGTGGTGAAGAAGGAACTGAGCCAGAAGGCAAAGCTCTTGATTTACCAGTCAATCTACATTCCTACTCTCACCTATGGTCATGAGCTCTGGGTCATGACCGAAAGGATAAGATCCAGGATACAGCGGCCGTAATGAGCTTCCTCCGTAGGGTGGTGGGGCACTCCCTTAGAGATAGGGTAAGGAGCTCTGTCACCCGGGAGGAGCTCGGAGTAGAGCTGCTGCTCCTCCACATCGAAAGGGGACAGTTGAGGTGGCTCGGGCATCTGTTTTGGATGCCTCCAGGACGTCTCCCTGGGGAGGTGTTCCGGGCATGCCCCACCAGGAAGAGACCCCGGGGAAAACCCAGGACACACTGGAGAGACTATGTCTCTCAGCTGACCTGGGAACGCCTCGGGATCCCTCTTCCTGATCCCTCAGGAACAGCTGGAGGAAGTGTCTGGGGAGAGGGAAGTCTGGGCATCCCTGCTTAGACTGCTGCCCCTGCGACCCGGCTCCGGATAGGCAGAAGACAATGAATGAATGAATGTATTTATTTTTAGTATTTCTTTAGTTAACGCCTTAAAAAAAGGTTCATTCTTAAAAGGAAAGGCTCTATATAGAACCTTCTATCACTGTCTTTATAAATGAAACCCTAAAATAATAATAATAATAATAATAATAATAATAATAATAATAATAATAATAATAATAATAATAATAATAAATACACTAACATAATCTAAAACTGAATTATTATTATTATTATTATTATTGTTGTTGTTGTTGTTGTTCTTTTTATTTAATACACATTTAAGCCAGAAATTAAACACAGTACATTTATTCCAACAAAAACAACATTGTGTTAAGAAAAACACATGTATCTATTGACAGCACTCTTGCCTCTTCTTGTGTTTGATTTTTTTCTAAAATTCGTCATTCAAAAGCATGTCATTTCAAAACAACTCATGGTGTTATCTATATACAGATCAAATTCCACAAAATAATGGCACTCATTTCACCTTACACATTTGTTGGATTATATAACTGCTTTAATATAAAAGTCTCATCACTCTCCAAATGGTCTACATAGAAACATTTTTTTGGGAAAAGGTTTTATTATCCAAGTAAAGCACCACAGGCTTCTACATAGAACCCCAAGAAACCAAGATTGTGGGATTATCAGATTTTTGACTACCAAATATTTTATGTAAATTCTCCTATGAACAAATCTGTTTGCTCCCAGCTTGATAAATGAGACCCATTCTTACAAGACAACATTAAAAAAATCCAACTTCCCTAATGAGCAAGTCGACGATCGCTGTGGAAACATTCATTGACGTAAACATTCCTTGAGGTAGAGTAAGGAAAGAGAAATAAGGAAATAAGGAATAAGGAAAGAGGTGGGAGTTTGATAAAAAATCTCATGATGAATTAGTGCATAAGTGTACCAGAATTGTGTGACCGTTCCACAACCTCAGCTACAACACAACAGATTTGTGTGCGATTCATTTTTAATCCGGCATGCCCAGTAATTATTTTTGTTTCTGTTCATGATATTTGATAAATAATTTAGTTTAACAGAGTAGCCACACACACACACACACACACACACACACACACACACACACAATTTGTACCTGTATTTAAATATGCTTAGAGCAAATTATCTAATATATTCACATATGGTTACAATCCTTGTGAGTGTAGAATAGGATTAGATGTAATCATTTATAATTATAGCCACAGATCTTGATGCACATCTCCAGATTCCATAATTCCATGATTACTGTTTACATTGCACTTATACACTTTTTCTTGTTTCCAATTCACACACCACAAATGTCTATCTTCTTTTTCCTCCTTTTCTTACACAATTTGTTGTTTAGGTGTTTGTGCCTTCTGTATGTCATGTTTAAATGATGTTGGGGATGATGGAGGAGTCAGAGAGTAAGAATTTCATTGTATTGTTTCCTACACAAGGGGGGCATGGCTTGGTGGTTAGCATGTTTGCCTCACACCTCCAGGGTTGGGGGTTCGATTCCCATCTCCGCCATGTGTGTGGAGTTTGCATGTTCTCCCCGTTCCTACGGGTACTCTGGTTTCCTCCCCCGGTCCAAAGACATGCATTGTAGGTTGATTGGCATCTCTAAATTGTCCATTGTGTGTGTGCCCTGCAATGGGTTGGCACTCCGTCTAGGGTGTATCCTGCCCTGATGTCTGAGATAGGCACAGACTCCCCGTGACCCGAAAATGGATCAGATAAGCGGTAGACAATGAATGAATGTCTCCTGCACATATGACAGTAAATGCTTGAATATCATATATTTTCCTGACAGTGGTGGCTCAAGTGGTTAAGGCTCTGGGCTGTTGCTCTGAAGGTCAGGGTTCAAGCCCCAGCACTGCCAAGTTGCCATTAAAAGGCCCTTAAACCTCCTTGCTCCATGTATCATGATACAACCCCTATATCATGGGTTAGGGTTAGGGTACTCTGACCCCAACCTCCAAAGTTGGGATATGCAAAGAAATAATTTCACTGTGCTCTAATGTATATATGACAAATAAAGGCTTCTATTCTATTCTATTTATTATTATTATTATTATTATTATTATTATCCACCTACAAAGTATTTAATGGCTGCACCCTTGGTTATCTTGGTGAACTCTTTTGGCTTTACATGCCTTATTAAGATCTTCTAGTTCATCACTTGTGCTCTGCAGATTTAGAGTGGCACGACTTTAAACATCACTGAACATTATAACATCCAAGTTCTGTGTATTTCATCTGTGTCTCCTCTTTTTTCCTCAGTGTTTTATCAGTCTTTCATCAGTAACTAAGTTAACAGTTCCTTCCCTTCACCTCCTTCTCTATCTATAATCTCTACCTGTTTTTTTTTGTCATCACAATGCACCTCTATCCAACTGCTCTGATCTCCATCACACCTTGTTGTGTTTATCTTTGAAGATTTGTTATACATGATATTAATATTTCCTGATAATCATTTGTTTGTTTGTTGTATATAATATTTGTATGGGATTGATAATTGCTTAATTGTTAAATATGTTCTTGTGTAATGATTTCTTTAATTTGCTGCATATAATGCTTGTATGTGATATTATGTGATTAAGCTGATGTGTTTAATTGTAAAATACTGTATATTGCTGTTGTCCAGATCAACTGATCCACATATTTGATTTTTGGTACGGGTTTTACACCGGATGTCCTTCCTGATGAAACCCTCCAGGCTTGGGACGAGTGCTGAGAATTGGTTGGGTTGGTTCCCTGCCCGAAACTGAACCCAAGCTGTGGGTTTTTGTATTTGTATAAAATATTTATCTGATTATTTGTTGTATATAATGTTTGTATGGTGTGGGTATTTGTTTATTCCTTGTATATGATGTTTGTATGGCATTATTTGATTATCTATTGTACATGATGTTTGTATGGCACAGGTATTTGTTTATTCCTTGTATATGATGTTTGTATGATGCGGTTAGTTGTTTATTTGTTGTATTTGATGTTTGTATGGCATGGTTATTTGTTTACTTATTATATAGATGCTTGTGTGTGATGATTACTGTTTATTACATGTATAAAACAGGATAAGATTGTATGTTATTATTTTTGCTATATTAGATGTTTGTCTTTGAGGATTATTTGTCTATTTGTTATTTCAGATGTTTGTAGGGGATGTAGGGGATTTTTTGTTTATTTGTTGAACTTGTGTTTGCAGGTAATGGCTATTGACATATTTGTTGTATAAGATGCTTGTAAGTGATGAGGAATATATAAATTACATTTTTATCCTTCTTCTTCTTCTTCTTCTTCTTCTTCTTCTTCTTCTACTACTTGATTTTTTCCCCCCAAAACTGCTAAACAAAGGTTTAATGTGAATGGAAGAACAGCATTTTTTCTCTCATACCAATTAAAAAAGAATGTACAGTGAAATGTCACAACACATTTAAACAAAGTCGATAACTGAGCATATCAAAGCTTCATCTGAATGAGAGAGGAGAAAGAAGATACAGAACAAGCCACTAGTAAATGACTAACTCCAAACAGCATTTTGTAAATTATAAGTAAAAACAAGCTAACCGCATGTTTTACTTTTGCTTTCTTGGTTTTAGTTAATTTGCCTTAAAAAGTATACAAGACAATTACAATGTTCTGGGGAGCTACTGCACACATGTGGTGTTTTTGTGTGTGTGTGTGTGTGTGTGTGTGTGTGTGTGTGTGTGGGTTTGTGTGGCTTTGTGTGGCTCTGTGTGGGGACAAAATGTTGGACATAAGAATATGTGACATTTTTGATCTTCTGGAAAATGTGTTAAAAGCAAAATGGCATTTAAATGTAAAATAACACACTACTACTACTACTACTACTACTACTACTACTACTACTACTACTAATAATAATAATAATAATAATAATAAGTGGAAGAAGAAGAAGAAGAAGAAACAGAAGAAACAAAAAACATACCCCAACCTCCACAAAAAGTTAGCCAAATGATGAGGTTAAAGTTGGGGTAGGCGTAGACCTTAATTAGCTACAGTAAAACACAAGTGAATAGAAATACCACACAAAGCTAGAACTAGAGCTAGAAGAATATATATAGGGGTGTGTGTGTGTGTGTGTGTGTGTGTGTGTGTGTGTGTGTGTGTGTGTGTGTGCGTGTGCGTGTGCGTGTGCGTGCGCGTGCGCGTGCGCGTGCGTGCGTGTGCGTGTGTGTGTGTGTATGTGTGTGTGAATGTTCATGTAAATTTACAGGCAGAGAAAAAACAGACCATTTATTGGCCAGGCTGCGAGCTGAGTGTGGCTTTTTTGAACAAACTTTAACAAGTATGTGAAATCCAGATGCAGGCATGGGAGACTGAATTAAAATGCTAGAGCTTGATGTGTGACAGATAAAACTGCAGCCCTAAGGGGCTGTCTGGGACTACACACACACACGCACATACACACACACACACACACACACACACACACACACACACACACACACACACACACACACACACACACAAAAATAACCAGAACTCACCTATAAAACAGTAGGACCAGGTTGTCCATGAAGGGTAAGACGGTATAGAATACTAAGTGCTAACAGTCATGAACATTCGCTTTGGGTTTATACATGCAAGCTGTACATGCACAGGGCATCATGCACACACCCAGCCACACACTCTTTCACACCTAGGACCAGTATAGAGTTGATAATCTACCTAATAATAAACACTTTCTTGTGACAACTTGTAGGTAAACGCTTTCAGCTGAACTAAAATGTGCAACTCACCATTAAATGAAAATAAATAACTTGCAATAACTGAAAATTTGATTTTTGGAATATAAATTTTTATATTAAAGTCAAGGAGTTATAATGTATTTAGAGTGTTTTACATACTGTATGAAACATACGGCATACATAGTGTACATATACAGTGTACAAAGTTCAGGAGAATTCATTTACTGACATGTGTCTATGCTAATACTGGAAATAAAATTAAAATCCTAATTTGCTATTTGATGCAGTGTGTAAACTAATTCAGAACCACTGAATACTGAATATACTGAAAATAAATTTAAAAACATACTTAATAAATACCAGCAAATTAATTCTTAATATTACCAAATAAATAAGGATATAGAATATGAAGGATTTTGTCATTTTGAGACTATAGAAATGAAAGAAAATTTAGCCTCTGCAAAATTCCGAGGAGTTTACAATTTTTTAGTTACCGCAGATTTTCTGTAGATTTCGGCCAAGACACATCATCATCATCATCATCATCACAACTCGTATTCAGTCAGTAGACAGTAGGTAGCATTCCAAATCAGTTGTCTTGTCTCTAAAATGAAAAATTCTAGAGGGATATTTGACGTTTGTATATAAAATTCTGCAGTGAATATATGCATTGTACCAGACAAGATAAAGAAGAAGCAGTGTGTGATCTTTGCCCTCTACTGTCCTCACTCCCATTGGAAGTCACTCCATATTTGCATAAACTTTGTCACTTCACTAGACATACCCGCATCTGCTGCTCATGTCCCTGGAAATCACAGAAAAATTTGTCATTGAAAATGAATGATCTCCGGTCGCCGCAAGTCACTGGATGTGTGAAATTAGCAATAAGGGGTATGCTTGCTAATCAGTTCAGCTTGGTTAGTTAGTGACCTACACAATATGGAGCTTTAGTACCTGATCTGTTTGTACATAGTGTACAGAGAAAGCTGAATAGACTAAAACACAAAAAACTGCTGTGTGGGAAAACTTTAGGAGAAATGAAGCAAGGGCTAAATCCCACTAAACTATTAGCAGGAAGTTGAATGGTGTTGTAGGTAATGTAGGAAACCAAATGAAAATAGACCAGGTTTAAAACCAAAAAAGATATATAAACAAAATCTTGGCTCAGTCCCATAAAACCCTTTTTTGTGATTGTTTTGGCCAAAAATGTGATGAAAAATGAGCTTTTTTTCTGAAAAACTATTTGAACTACTACCATTGAAAACACATATTTAATTATTTGTCAGGATAGCTGTACTCATGTTCCATAAACAAGAATTGAAAGAGGGCTTTGACTGAATGTATGTTCTGTCTTTGCCCAAATCTGCAAATAAAAAATGTCAAGAACCCCTGAATATGCCGTTAATTTCTGTGAACCACGAAATCCTGAAGAGACTATTGGATGCCATGTTAATAACAGATGAGAGTTGTGTGGAATTTTCCTTCTAGTGTTAATCATATATAGTTTTAAGTACTCGTTTTAACGTTCCTAACTATAAATCCTCATCTCTCTGCAGTATATAAAATATGATACTACGACTTGCAGAGTATTGAAGTTTTCCATACTCATACTGAAAATGTGAAAAATTCCATACTGAAAATCATCCTGAAAGATCCAGCTGTTCTTGTCATATCTTCACATATCTCCCAGTAGTTCTTCATGAACCAAGCTGACATTTCATTCTGGAAACTGATTTATGTCATAAATTTCCTGTTAAATCCCACTCATCTAGCCTTCAGCCATATCTGTACATTTCTATCCACTGCTACAAAGACAGTATGCAGGGCAGATGTGTAGTGCACACATGTAGAAGACTACCTTAATACTATTTAATACAAAATTTAATTCTTTCAGCTTTACACCCTATTACAGTACAAATTATTATAGAAATAAGTTAGAGAAAAAAAAAAGAGTCTGTGACCCAAAAATGCTTGCTAATAGCCTGGAATAGCCTGTTTATTTAGTCATCTTTCTATTCAATTAGTCAAGTGCCTGAAAAGAAGAGACGATAGAGAAGGAAATAAATCAGGCATCCTATTACAGGGGCCCAATTTAAAACGTCTGTTCATTTGTTTGTGTATAACTTAGCCGCACCCTATCCTGCATGTAGAACATGTACAAGGAATTTAAGTCCTGGGACAGGAAAGAAAGGAGACAGTGTGTGGAAAGAAAGGAAGATATATATATATATATATATATATATATATATATATATATATATATATATATATATATATATATATATATATATATATATGTATATATATAAAGAGAGAGAGAGAGAGAAAGAGAAAGAGAGAAAGAGAAAACAAGCTCTAATAACAGGAAATGGACAAAGAGACGGTTTAGTGAGAAATCCTGCAAGCAAATACTGCAAACAAGTAAATAAAGGAATGATTTCAAATAAAAAGAGGAAAGAGGAATAAGAGAGAGAGAGAGAGAGAGAGAGAGAGAGAAAAAGGGATGAAACAGAGTGTCCACTATTCTGAGATATATGATACTAGGCAAAAGTTAATCACCAGGTTTGCAGATATGTGAATTATACCAGGTCTGTAATTTGGAGGCGATTTATGGCTTGAACTTTTGTCCTCATGAGTGGCAGATTTTGAGTGGTTATGGTTTTCCACTCCAAATTGAGACACTTCCATATTTTTTTTTTACAATTAAAAAGCAATTAAATGACTTTAAGATAACAATTGGGATGAAAATAATGAAGTTTTTAACTGCACATCCCATGCTGGCATGCATCTTCACAAATAAATAAATAATCCAATGAGAAATTTCCAGATGATATTTGTGTCCTACATAAATGAAACAGTTTGCAAAATTATGCAGAGTAATAAAGCAGCATTTAAATAAATTAGCTTCAGATTCAGATGCAGATTCAGAGCAAAACTATACAAGCAAAATAATCTAACATTTAACTGCATTCACTGATCATTTTGCAAATGTTATCTGTTTTTCTATTTTTATCTTCCTTATTTATTTTCTTAGCAATTCCTTATTGGTGTATGACCATGGTGTGATCTTATGCATAATTCGTAGCATGGTCAGTTTGCTTTCAAAAGATCTGTGTGTATAAACTGGACTGCTTAAAACAGTATTTCCGCCTTCCAGAGCTCAAAAGAAATTATGTCAAATCCCCATAAAAAGCTAAAGCAGAGGACACATGGGACAGAAAGTCTGAGTGAGAGTCAGACAGAACTAAATAAAAGCCATCTGTAAATGAACAAATAAACAACAGCATAGGGAATTACTGCATCCAATCAAGAGCAATTCAGTTGAGCTGATCATTTACAGTCCCTATTCACGGCATCACAGTAAACTGGAACCTGCTTACTTTCCCAGTCGTTATTTCCCACAATTTCTCTTTACTAGTTTGATTCCTTTCTACTGTTAAACCTTAGTCTTTTTTTTCTTTTCCAGCAGTTGAATACTCAATTCCTTTAGCATTTCTACTGTTCTTTTCTTGTCACCGTTCTCATTTTGTATTCAACTTGTCTTCAATCTTTCTACATTTGAATTCTCCTTCTGTCTCTCAGACACACTCTAATCAGTCTGACCTACATAGCATTGCCTACCACCATGTGTTAGTTGCCAGTGCTTCATTCCTGTCCTATCTCACATGGAGCAAAACATCCAGAATAAATAGAACAAGTGGTCAAGCAACTAAAATACTTTTATACTTTCAAGCCCCCATATTGGCTGGCAATAAACTGTGCAATTGCAAAATCAGAGGTTATTGCGCCATTAAATGCCTGCACGTAGACAACCCAAACACATGGTGGAACCAAGCAGAACATCCTTATTCTTTCTCCTTCTTGTCTCTTGTTACATCAGGTACTTAATGCATGATGTCTCTGTTTTACAGGCCTTCACTGTTTGTCTTTACATTACAGTTTGTCGTTACTTAGTTCTGGTGCACTGGGTCACATTTGTGCTGTTTGTGTGAAAGAACTGTGAAAAGAGGACTATTTGTATGTGTTAGTGTGTTGAAAAAGCAGGTAAAGAGGACTTGAATTAAAACCTACAATGCTCATTTGTGTCTAACTGAACTTAAGTGAACACTGTAGGTGTTAATTTAACACTGGGCTTTTGGTTTGTGTCTCCAGATCTTAAGTTGGCTGTGTTCCGGTAAGACGAGGAGAGGAGAGCATGGACACTAATCCTCTGCTGAATGTCGTCTTACAAGTGCAGCTTTTACACGAAAGCTAGATAAAAGACGCCATGACCATGCTTGAGCCTCACACATACACCACACACACACAAACACACACACACACACACACACACACACACACACACACACACACACACACACACACACACACACACACACATACTTTAAAAAAAATCCCTTTATCCAACACCCAATGCTAACGCACAAAATTCACTTCAGAATTGGCATAGAGGAAAGAAAAGAAAAGAAAAAAAGCTCTGGGAATGATCAAGCTCTTAGCTAACCCTCCTGGCCACCCTTACTCTGTTACATTAGTCAAACACATGCTAATCTAAAGAGACAGCGCCACAGACAGGGGCTCAACTCCCACACGTCATAACATGCTTCCCCCTCTTTAGCACGTGCTATTGACAGGACTGCACACACTCCAGCTTAAAACACCCTCGCTGAAATTGTAAAAGCAGTATCACATAATTCAATAATCGTCTTGTGCTAATGGCTACTCTTAGTGCTGTGGGTGTGTTTGTTATGTCTGCTGTTTTAAAATGGAAAACCCAGCAGACCAGCCCTTTGCAGTGGTTAGCATAAAGGCTGTGCGGTTACTGTATTCATTACTTATTGTAGATCTTTTAAAAATTAAATTTGATAGCACAATAGAATTAAGCAAGTTTTGATATTGAACTCTCTTTTCCTTTTCTCACAGGTGTAAATGGGGCTTCCCTTTCTCCTGGTGTGGAGTGAAATAATATGTTAAAAAAAAATGAAGGCGAAAACGGAAAGAGAGATGAAAGCTCCTGCTGGTTTTAATGCTTTATCTGATTTCAGTGTATTAGACTGTGGAGAGGGTTCAGCTATCTGAGGCTGATCAGTGAATGTGGGATAGAGAGAAAATACTGGAATGTGTCTAAATCATCTCAGAAAAAATATATTAAATGTTATTTTTCTATTTTTCGGCTTCCTCAAGTGTCAATCTTGATCAGAAATGTCTAAATACTGTAGGCAGGTTTATACTGCGACTTACCTAAGGTGCAGGGTGCACCTGGGAGAGATTCTGTTTAATGTCACCACATAGGGTAATACAAAATGAGAATATATGTCTCCCTCTGTGTGTGTGTGCGTGTGTGTGTGTGTTTTACTAAGTTATGTGATGTATAGTATATCCAAACTGGCTATTTTTTAATCATTCCCTTTTTCAGTTACTATAAAACTGTTGTATATATATATATATATATATATTCATTCATTCATTGTCTACCGCTTATCCGATCACAGGCTCACGGGGAGCCTGTGCCTATCTCAGGCATCATTGGCCATCAAGGCAGGATACACCCTGGACGGAGTGCCAACCCATCGCAGGGTACACACACTCTCTCATTCACTCACGCAGTCACACACTACGGACAATTTAGAGATGCCAGTCAACCTACAATGCATGTCTTTGGACCGGGGGAGGAAACCGGAGTACCCAGAGGAAACCCCTGAGGCATGGGGAGAACATGCAAACTCCACACACACATTGAAATTTTAACGTAATAATGAAAATTATAAACGTTAGTCAGAAAGAGAATTCCAATGTGTTTTGGTTCTTTCTGTGTGTGTGTGTGTGTGTGTGTGTGTGTGTGTGTGTTATTCGGTAGCTATTAACATACTAAGTCTAGTTAGTCTTTTAAATTAAAGTTTTTTTTTTTATTTAATCTAAAGCATAATAGGAAAAATTCAAATCCTAAATAAAACTAAGAAAAAAATATCTAGTACTGTTACTATTAATGCCAAGTGTTACTACTTGGAAAATTCTGAAATAAACAGAATTGAACAGCAATGAAATACTCTATAAATAAAAGGAAATGATAGAGTTTACTTACAGCGTTGAATATCAAACTATTTGCATGAAAATACTAAAATACATCTGCTAACCTTTTTTTCAGGATGCCACCATAGCTACTAAAGACACCAAAGCCTGTCCCAAGCCTGTATGGTTCAGTGTGTCTAGCTGTGAAGAAACAATCATCCAGGACACCTCTATATCATGATGCCATGTGGTAAAAAATAACAATCATCTCCTTTTGTCCAGGGCAGCCATCATTTGACATGGAATGTACAGAATATGTATGAAACAGGGCAATGTGCACGTCACAGCGGACTATACTCTTTTTACTCTCCTCAGGATAAGTGAATCTGAAAGAACTGGTTGAGGCAAAAATGACTGATAGCGACATGTTTCTGTGATGAACACTTGGGAAGTTCATGGAACGAGCATCAGCATCGTCAAACCAGCATCACCAGCATCCTTTAGAACCAAGAATCTGATCTGATCATCAGTGACAGTATGTTCATATCCTCCTACAGGAGAATACAAAAAGATCTTGGGTGTCACAAGCCCACTCCCCTGAGAACCAAACAGACCAGAAGAAGAAGAAGCCTTTTTTTGTCACATAAACATAACAGCACAGTGAAATTCTTTCTTTGAATATCCTAGCTTAGGAAGTTGGGGTCAAAGCATAGGGTCAACCATTTTGCAGCACTCCTGGAGCACAAGGGTCTTGCTAAGGGGCCCAACATTGGCAGGATGGTAGTTCTAGGACTTGAACCACAACCTTCCAATCAACAACCCAAAGCCTTAACCACTTGAGATACCCCTGTCCATTGCCAATAAAGTAAGAAGATCTGTGTGGGATTTGTGAGTGAAAAGAGTTGATATTGAAAAGAGTTGATATTGCATCTGACCATCATCTTCTTCTTGTGGCTAAGTTAAAGCTATAACAGGAGAAGAACTTTGGGAAGTTAGAAAGACCAACATAATGCAAGAATAGAGCTCAGACCTTCTAAAGGACACATAGCATCTGAAGGAATATAAAGCAGCACTGAGCAACAAATTTCAAGTTGTGCAACAAGTGCTGGAAAATGACTACAAGTAATAGCTACATGCAAGAAAGTACATTGAGAAAAAAAGAGGCAAAGAAAAGGAAGCATCGCTAATCTAGAAACCAGATTAGAATGGTCAAGGCAAGGAAGAGGATGCAGAAGACAACAGAGCAACAAGGAGAAGTATCAGAGCTGAGAAGAGTTACATCAATGGCCTAGCAACAGCAGCAGAAGAAGGAGCAAGACAACAATAACCATGAAGGAGATTAATATATAGTCTGTCAGGGAAGTACAGTTACCCAGAGACAACAGGAAATTACCAACATGGAAGGTTAAGAGTGGAGCATTTTAAGGAAGTAAAAACCACCAAACCCACCAGAAATACCACCATTTGAGTGGGCTGTAAACATTACAAAGCCAGCAAAGCAACAGATACAAAAAAAGGTAATCAAACAGCTTAGGAATGGCCTGGCAGCAGGATCTGGCAACATTCCTGCAAAAGCACTCATGACAGAACCAGAGATTATCCAAAAAATATCATTTTCCTTTTTGAGAAGAGCAGGAAGATGGTGCAAAGCCACTGCTATCAGACTGGAAGGAGGTGAGCTCTGCAAAATGATACAGATGGAGCACATGTCTGTCCATCCCTAGGGTTTTTAACGGTATCATCCTGAATCAAACACAGAATCAGGCTGACACTCACTTGTGTGAACAGGAAGTAGTCTTTTGCAAAGATAGATCCTGTGCACCAGTTGACGGAGTGGTAGTCTGCTTCTTCTGTGAACTTTGATGACTATATAAATGCATTTGCCACCATGAACAGGGCAATTCTTGGGAAGCTTTTTGTAGAACCTGGTGTGTAGGGGTGTGAAGGAAGGTTCAAGAGGTATATTGAATTTCAATATTTCAACAACCTTGCTTTTCAGTGCATTTTTAAAAGCTAACCAAAAAAGGACAAATCAACAGAAAAGGGGCTAACTCACTAGCTCACACCTTTTGCCCTGTTCAAGTTCAAGGTTCAAGGTCACATTCTGCCTATTTGCATGCGCTACTACATCTGTCACTCGTGCTGTATCTCTCTCTTTCTCTCTCTCTTTGGTTATAACAGTTTCTGAAAGCACAAAGAAACACACAGAACTAGACTGGTATTAATAAGACATATAATCCAGTATTACCTAGGGTTCAAACCATTTCCTCTTTGTCTGCAGCTGATGCTGGACCATGTCCTCAGCTCCACACTTTTCTAAGATACCAGCCAGCTTGTTAACATCATCAGAAACTTACATGAGGGAATGGTTGTTTATGAAACCTGCCACAATGCAGAAGAGGAACAGAATCCAGAGGACACTTAAGATGCACAAGACGATCTTGACTAGTAATGCTGCGCAGATTGGCCATAACTTTTACAATGAGGATAGGTCAAAATTCTCCATGATATCAACAGTAATTGCAGTGTCAGTCACTGTACAGAACAAGTCATAAGAAAAAGTGAAAGCTTTAACCAGTCTAGGTTGTTAGGAAGAAGGGTAGCATGGACACCAACGTCAAAGCAAGAGCAGCTTTCCTGCAGCTAAAGATCTGGGACTCCAAGGAACTGACTCTTTGCACAAAGGTCAGATTTCAAATCAGTCCTTCTTCATGGACCAGAGATATTCTGTGTAGACTACGTTGTCAGCTACCATAAAATTCATTATCAACATCAACCCATGTCTAAGAATTATCCTCCAGATCTGATTCCTTCAGAAATTAAAATCTATGCACACTGGCAATGGATTGGCTACATGCTCTGCAAGCCCACCACAAATTTCACCAGGTAAGCACTCACCTGGCATCCCAAGGCAAGCTGAAAAAAAGATGACCTAGATGACCGCACAATCTGTTGTGCCAAGACCTGTAGGCAGATAATTTATGATAATACAAATATGAAAATACACAAATTCTTTTCCTTCCCTTTCCTTTGTTCCATTTTTCATGTGTTTAGAAGAGGCTTTAATCTGTTTCTTGGACAGGATATGTGTGTGTGTGTGTGTGTGTGTGTGTGTGTGTGTGTGTGTGTGTGTGTGTGTGTGTGTGTGTGTGTGTGTGTGTGTGTGTGTGTACACATGGCATTTTTCCGGAAACTTCCCCAGGTGCGCTGACGCTGCACTTGCATTTGGCTTTGTGTTTTAGAGCCAGTAGAGCTCAAGTAAATGCTACTTTAATCCCTTCTAATGTCCTTCACACACATACACACACAATCTTTCTTCCTCACACATACACGTTTACACACACACACACACACACACACACACACACACACACACAAATTCCACATCTATTTGCTATTTCATTGCTACCTAAAACACTAACAGGTTGGAACATGTGAACTCTATTTAAACACTATTTAAGTATATGTGTGCTGATGAGTGTGCTTATGTGTGTGTATCTCTGTGTGTGTGTGTGTGTGTGTGTGTGTGTGTGTGTGTGTGTGTGTGTGGATGGGGTGTGTGTTTCTGTGTGTGGATGGGGTGTGGTTCTTAGAGCACACCTGCATCATTAAGGGTCTCTTTTTTGTTTAAGACACTTAAAAACCAATCTAAATTCAAAACAATACCCTTCTTTTCTCCCATTAGTGATGGGAACAATACCAAAAATTCACTTTACTTCACTTATCTCTCCTTTACATATTCAAATCTGAATTCCTGTTTACAAGACATGGATTAAGGATGTTTGGAAAGGGATAGACTTGTATAAACATTTTCAAAACCAGGGAGAAGTATGTACAGAAAAAGCACAGATGACAAAATACCACATTCATCCTGAAATAAATAAAAGCATGCATGTTCAAGTAACAATATAATTCTTCATTATATAATATAGTATATTCCCTATATGTATAATCATACATATTAACCCCTAAAAATGCCCAGCTTGTTGTTCATGATTATTCATTTTAGCATTCAGACGCTAGTACGAATTAGTCAGTAATTTCATTCATATCAAAAAGGAAAGGTATGTAGTTATCAATGTGCAGAAGGAGCATCAAGATACACCAAGAGATTCTTTAAAGGGTTCATTTGCTGGGTATCTGTACACAGCCCTGGTGGCACTAACACGGCTACTAAACAAACCAAAATCATATTCTGTATAAAGTGACACCTGACCCTTACTGAAGGAAACATGTAATCATGAGGAACAATGTGTTAACATGCTTTGAAAGAGAAAAAAAAAATCTAAGCATCATGCTTTGGCACACTCTGCTGTCTACTTGTTTTAGGCTGCTACTTTTCTTAAGAATTCTCAAATAGCCAAGCTTCCATAAGAATGTGACTGCAAAGATTGCTAACACATTTGCAGTTTTTCTGTCTCATTACTCGCCCTTTTCTCAGATCCATTCATTTCATGCACAAAGGAGCTCGTTGTACATTACAGTACATCAAGTAGCAATTTCACACATGCATGCGTTTTCACAAATCATATACAACATAAACACACACACACACAGTCATGCATACATTCACACACAGTAAAATAACATATGCACAAGGATTTTCTGCTACTTTTATTCATTCACTATATTCATAAGTAAAGACTGGTAACCTCCAGGCACACCCTTATATCATTAAGTAGATAACTGCACCATAAAATCATGCAATTTAGCTAAAATTCTCTCCCACAATAAATTTATTTTAAGTTAAAATTTTACAAAGACTTGCAATGTATATCCAACTATATCTTAATTCTAATATCATGACCCTTAGTCAATTCAGTAATTTTATCCTGCACTAAATTACTCAAAGGTTAGCAGCATGCAAGGTTCCGAAGCTTGTGGCCTGAAAAGTGCCAATACAAGAAAGAAATGTATGTGTGTATGGTTAGCCATGAGCCTGAGCATAAGGCTAACACTAGGTGCCTCTGATTATGAGCTTATAATAAGCTCAAAGGCTTTAATGGTGATTCTGCGATATTTACATCTGCGATATTTGCATCTGACTATTCGGAAGGAAACTAAACCAACTAGCATGTCTGTCTAAATCTTCCCAGGAAAATGTAATTAAATTAACACACTCCTGGACCTGTAACTAAATCATAAACAAGTAGACTTGCGGAAACAATTAAATTAATTAGATCCTGATGGGATTGTGCAGCAATATTCCTGAATTTGCTCATAGAATTGTATTTATTTATTTATTTATTTATTTATTTTTCAAAAATAGAATTTTTCCTCTGTGATTATTAACATCAGATGCTGTGCATTTCTGGTGTTCAAGTACCGATGTCACAATTGATAATTTGCTTGGACATCCCTTACAAATACAGTATTGTCTCTTTTCTGCTTTGTTTTGTGTTTGTGTCTCTCCTCGGGAAAAACATTCCTCTTTCATTAGGGAGGCCAGGAAGGCAAACAAAAAAAAAATCTGAAAAAGCAACCTGAGACCGAGCAGTCAAAGCTGAGCACATACTTTTCAACTTTATGTCTACTCTGCTAATTAAGTTTTATGAAGGAACTATGCTCTAAAAAAAAAAAAAAAAAAAGCATGAAGCAAAATGTCACTGCTTGTGTGAAGCATAGAAAAATCTCCAACACTCAAGCAGAAGTTGTGTGAATGCACACACACACACACACACACACACACACACACACACACACACACACACACACACACACACACACAGCGAGAAAACCCAGGCAGTGAGATGAGTTATCCTGATAAGAGTAAAGTAAAGCAGTGGAATACAAATCTGCTGGATTATGGGACTTGTGGGTGGATGAGAGGTAGAGGGTTTCGATTACCACAAATCCTGTGTGTGTGTGTGTGTGCACTTTTGTGCCTCTAAGTGTGTGCAAAGCCAGACTTCCCAACCACTGGCTGTATTGAATGTATAGTAAGAAAAATCCAGAAGCTGGGATTCCTCTTAATTGTCACATTGCCTGAAGACTATATTAAACATTATTGGAAAAAAAATATGGCCAGATTGTTGCACTTATTTGCATTCATACTTTGCATACAGTTTATTATATCTGACTGTCATGCAGAGACAAAAATGATCCTTTAAAGCCCAACCTTCTTTGTTTAAGGTTTTCAGACAAACCATGAAAATACCTGAAGCCTTTTAATTAATACACATACACACATGTACTTACACAGTCGCTACAGGTAGGCTGAGCTGTTAAATTTTACAGGTGTGTGTGTGTGTGTGTGTGTGTGTGTGTGTGTGTGTGTGTGTGTGTGTGTGTGTGTGTGGGACAAGTCTTCTGGTTCTTCTCACTCTGTCATTTTAACAAGGTATAAGCTGTAAAAAGTTGATAGACTGGGGTAAGTGTACATGTATGGGACTTTGTGGCTCAACAGTAATTCCAGTTTTACTTAAACACTAGCTTGGCTCCAACGCACACAACATTTTTTTTTTCTAATTTAAGTACCATTGAGAGTTTAACATTTCCTGAATAAACCTCGCCTTATTTTAGCTAGCCCTCAGGGGCCAATTCAATTACCAAGAAAGCAGTACAAGCAGTGCAGAGAAAATGCCTAAAGGTTGATCATCATCATTATCACTCACCCTTTTGAACCAAACAGGAGCAGCAATCCAGGCCATACCAATAATCATGCCCAGATGCCCTCTTCATCATCCTAAAAGGAAAAAAATAGTACTTTAGTAGATAGTTGTCAATAGGAATAATAAATAATTAAAAGGTCCAAGTGGTTAAAAAGGCTTAGTCTCATTCATTCATCTTCAGCGATGACTGCTCAGGTTGAGGATCCGGAGCTTATCCCAGGAAAACTGTGCATGAGGCAGGAATAAAGTCTGGGTGGGATGTGAGTCCTTTGCAGGGACCTGCAAAGGACTGGCATCCTTAAAGTGCCAGTAGACTTTAACTTAAAGTCTTTCACCTATTTTCACAGCATACATTGCAATTTAAAGTTGCCAATACAGTACACCTAGTGGCATGGTTTTAGAGGTAGGAGGAAACCAGAGAACCCAGAGGAAACCCAAACATATTTCTGGCTGCACTGCAACCTCACAGTTCCAGCATCCTTTTTTTTTTTTTTTTTTTTAAATCTTACTCTTGGGTTGCTTTCTGTGAGTTTGTCATGTTCTTTTTGTGTCTGTGTGGCTTCCCACAGGTTCATGTCGGTAGGTGGCCTGTCTATGCTTAATTGCCCCTGTGGATGTGTGTGCACGATGCCCTGTGATGTACTGGTGTTATTGGGATTAACTCCAAGGACAGGCACCAATGTGACCGTGCACCAGGATTAAGCAGATCAAGTGGTGAATGAATGGAGTAGATGAATGAATGAAAGAATACAAACTCAAACTGACTGAATTCAAACTGACAGAAGTTTCACTGTGTTCTGAAATAATAAGTATAAATGAGTGTACATGTATAAGCTTTTGATAAATCTTTAAATAAGTACAGTTCTTGGTAGTGGAGTCAGACTTTTGGACAGTACAATACATGGCTTAATGGCTCATGTATCAAGTATGTTGAAGCCTGACTGTATATTTCATAGCAGAGCATTTAAGCATGGTTTTGTCTATAAAAAGAAAGCGGAAACAGAGAAGATTAATGTAATACATTTGATATGGACTATCATTAATCACACTGATTATTGTTTTGTTCTGGGGGGAGGGGGAGTCACATAAAGCCAGATGGAATCAACAGATAGCCAGCACTCTCTCTCACTCTCTCTCTCTCTCTCTCTCTGTCTCTCTCTCTGTCTCTCTCTCTGTCTCTCTCTCTCTCTCTCTCTCTCTCTCTCTTTCTCACATCACACACACACAAACTAACACACACACACACACACACACACACACACACACATTTAAATGTTCAGAGTTATTTACCCTTTCAAGGCTAAATTATTTGCGCTCAAGATAATAAAAACTGAGAATCTTGCATTAAGCATTGCACAGATTCTGTGAAACCATTCAAGTATATTTAAATGCAAAAACTGGAGATGCAATATTTTCTTTAAATACACACTGGTGATTTTACTTGCACTGATGGGAAAAAAGGTATTAAGTACAAATCCATTATGCATTCACAGTATTTAAATCATTTAGCATTTGAGATGTTCTTGGATCTGCTCTATCCATCACTAACCTCATTTTTGTCATTAGGGGATTTGTGTCATAATGGATTATCCTTGTTGACAGCCTGAGTGCTCATTATAGAATTCAACTCAATAAAGCAATCTGGCCGGCTCGTAAATCATAACTTATTCATTTCCAATATTATCTGATAGACATGGCCAAAAATGCTGGTGGTTATGGAAACAGTTATATACTCTTTCTATATGTGTGTGTGTGTGTGTGTGTGTGTGGGTGGGTGTATGTGTAGTTGGGTGGTGGTGGGTGGTGGTGGGGGTTTGTTTGCAATGGCTATGAGACTAGATTCATCTGACAGCCTTGGCCAAGCAGTGGTTTCCAGTTCTTTGTCCTCATTAATCACCCACTCTTTCCTTCTTCCACTCTCATTGAGAAGAAAACAGAGTGATTAATCATGTTCAGTCAAAAGAGGCAGATAAAGGAGAGATGAGGATGAGTGTGTTTGAAAAAAAATAACAGTCACACCTCGGGAGCTTAGCTCTGACCTACGATGAACTTCCCAACAAAGGTCAAGGGGTCACATATGGAGACGAGAAGGTAGCAATGCAAGAGAAATTGATGATGTGTGATAACTGAAGACTCTTCGAAGAATGTATTTGCTAAAATGCACATATGCATCCCAGAATTCAATTTAACCCCCTTAAAACTCTTTTCTCTCCAGCAAACTACTGTATCTACCTTATATTCATGTAGCTGTTCTTTCCCAGAATGTTTGACATGTCACTCACTCTACCAATCCATTATGCACTATTCCCATCTGTACTTTTATGGTCTTACTGTAAAACATGACCTGACCAGACTTTTACAAGCTTGTCTGTTATTCCCCATACCTTTAACAAGATCTCCATGTTTTCAGCACAGCACATTTTTCTAGCTGGTCTCTACTCAACAACCAAGAGAACATGAGTTTTACCCAACTTACAGAAACTCTATAAAGCTCACTTCCATTAAAACACAGCTAAATGTCAGTTGGTGAAGAAATATTTATGTATGTTAATAACATTTGATATGAAACATTATATGTATGGTAAACAGAGCACACTCGGGTTGGCACTTCTTTTTACAGAGGCTATGTAAACTATATAAAGCAGATTCAGGAAAATAAGCAGCACGTGCTAATCACTATGAGGTGGGTGGTATGGTAGCTAACAGGTAAAATATGTTGTATAGCTTTGTGATATGATTACTGTAAGTGTTTTGGGATAATATGTTTTCAAATAGCTCAGTCTGCCTACATAATCAAGATCTTTGATCAATAAATACATACACTATATATATATATATATATATATATATATATATATATATATATATATATATATATAATTTTTGGTATATGTGTGTGTTTAACTGGAGTCAAGAATGTCTAAAGATCTTGACATTATTGTAACATATCTAATTTCACATTTGAATCAGGCACACAAGTAAAATCTCTCCAGGATTAACTCTTTTTATCTAAAAATAAATAAATTTACACCTGTTTTGTGGTGCAAATGTTCAGCATTGAATATCTTTGCCACATGTCACACTCCACAGTTGTGGTTAATGGTGCGTATGAAAGTAAATACTCAGGGCTTGAAAAATTTGTAATCTTCATAATATTTTTGTTTTTAAGGGGCAATAATTTCACAAAAGTTCCAAAAAACAAAAAACATTAGTTTTATTTTTTTAAACAAATATATTGTGAACGTAAATGGTGGTATCAAACCCTTTATTGCTCTAAGATAGTCCCCAAGTGCTTGTTCATGAACAAATACAATTCATAGATATTAACTTCAACACTAAAATTCTGTGTAAGTTTATCCCAGTGTCCTAACTAATTTTATATCAGATTTGCAACGATAAAATAACTCATTGAAAGTGTCCGACAATAGTGCACTAAAAAAAAAAAAAAACACTCCACAGAATGGTCACTCTGCAAAATCCCAATCCATGGTGTGTCTTTGTGCACGTTCGTGCAATCACCCTAATTTGTGGTCAGTGCAAACCTCAACTATAACCAAAATGTACTGTTGTGGTCTCACACATTCTGATTTGAATGAGTAGCTTTAAGTGAGAATAACAGTAGGATGTTTTAAGCTTTCATGGACACCCCTGATTGTCTTTAGTTTAGTGTAAAAACTGTGTACTCTGAAGAAACTGTGGCAATATGGAAGATAACTGCTTCCATATATCTATAATTTATGAATAGCAAATTTGGAAACAATCATGAAGAAAAAACATGGATAAAATGGCATCAAAATAATCTAATTGCACTGTTACCCAAGTAACCAATTGCTCAAAACAGTCAAATCAAATCAAATCAAAATATTGTGCCTGCCAACAGTGATTATGTTTTTCTTCATGGTTTCTCCATGGACTGCATCAAATAGCAGGTTTTATCCAGCCCCAACCCAAACTCTAACACATTTTCAGTTTAAAATAGTGTAGAAGCTGCATCTATCCCAGCTATGAAATGGAGTGTGGGGTCTGAGTAACAAAAAAATGTATAAAAACCTTTACATTTCTGAAATGATTTGGACACACATCATTCCATTTTAGAATCTTGAATTCTCTCATCAGCAACAAGGTCAGAGGGAAGGCCATGAAACTAAAACCCCAAATGAATCTCTTATAAAAGTTGGCAAATCCTAAGAAACCTCCTTGATATTCCAAGGGTTGAGGCCAGGAATTTAGAAATCTGACCTTGGCTTTTTGTATGACTATAATTTAGTCAAGAAAGGTTATTGAAGGTTTGGTGGAATTCACATTTTGCTTTTCACACAGCTTTGTGAGAACATGTTTTATATGCTCTTTCTGAGGATGAAAACATAAAGTCTACTGTATAAAACCGTACAGAACTCATGGAGTACCGTATTATGGGTTATATTAGGTGCCCTCTATTTGATTGTGACTCATGGTGACTCAGCTATTGCCCTGAGTCTGGTTTAAGATTTGAAAGTGGAATATCCATGGCTATGTGATTGCATTAACCCAGCAGGCCTTCCTCTTCTACATAAACTTCAGACTTTCTTCATCTATTTGAACCTTGCCTTGCATGATGTCCTTCACCAGTGACTTTCCTTTCTGCACTGATGAGTCAATGTCGTTTTATCAGAGCTTCCAAAAACGTCTTTGTTTTGCTTTGCTGCAATACCCACACATTTGGTAAACGCAGGATTTTTTTTCCAGCAACACATTTCAAAGCCATCAATTTACTTCCTGTTCATCTTCTTCCCTGTCTAAAATCCATATGACATTTTGGCACACGATCTTTTCCAGAGTGACTTACAAACGTTCTTTGAAGTCTCTATCAATAAACACACTGTAATATTGGATCACTAAATCTAGCCATGGGGGTCACAGTCCAGTGACTTCTGTGCCGGTCCCAAGCCCGGAAAAATAGAGAGGGTTGCGTCAGGAAGGGCATCCGGCGTAAAACATTGCCAAATTTAACCATGCGAATCGTCAGTACGAATTTCATACCGGATCGGTCGAGGCCCGGGTTAACAACGACCGCCATCGGCGCCGTTGACCTACAGGGCGCCGGTGGAAATTGGGCTACTGTTGGTCGAAGAAGTAGAGGAGGGAGGAGAGTGCGCAGACAGAGAGAGAAGAGGAAAGGTAAGAGTGTAGGACTGAGAATAGGAACTCTGAATGTTGGTACTATGACAGGGAAAGGTAGAGAGCTGGCTGATATGATGGAGAGAAGGAAGGTGGATATACTGTGTGTACAGGAGACCAGGTGGAAGGGTAGCAAGGCTTGTAGTATAGGAGCAGTATTCAAGCTGTTTTATTATGGTGTGGATAGTAAGAGAAATGGGGTAGGTGTGGTCCTGAAGGAGGAGTTTGTGAGGAATGTCCTGGAGGTGAAGAGAGTGTCAGACAGGGTGATGAGTCTGAAGTTAGAGATTGAAGGGGTGATGTTGAATGTTGTTAGTGGTTATGCCCCAGGTAGGTTGCGAGTTGGAGGAGAAAGAGAGATTCTGGAGTGAATTAGATGAGGTGATGGAGAGTATTCCCACGGGTGAGAGAGTGGTGATAGGAGCGGATTTTAATGGACATGTTGGTGAGGGGAACACAGGTGATGAGGAGGTGATGGGCAAGTTTAGAGTTAAGGAAAGGAACCTTGAAGGACAGATGGTAGTGGACTTTGCTAAGAGGATGGACATGGGTGTGGTTAACACTTATTTTCAGAAGAGGGGGGAGCATAGAGTGACTTACAAGAGTGGAGGTAGGAGCACACAGGTAGACTACATCCTATGTAGAAGAGGCAATCTGAAAGAGATTAGTGACTGTAAAGTGGTAGTGGGAGAGAGTGTAGCCAGACAGCATAGGATGGTGTTGTGTAGGATGACTCTGATGGTCTGTAAGAAGAAGAGGTCAGAGATAGAGAAGAAAACCAAGTGGTGGAAGCTGAAAAAGGAGGAATGTTGTGAGGAATTTAGACAGAAGTTGAGGCAGGCTCTGGGTGGTCAGGTAGTGCTGCCAGATGACTGGGAAACTACA
This sequence comes from Hemibagrus guttatus, assembly GCA_033459395.1. Lineage (NCBI taxonomy): Eukaryota > Metazoa > Chordata > Actinopteri > Siluriformes > Bagridae > Hemibagrus > Hemibagrus guttatus. The sequence continues at coordinate 9,972,551 of JAUCMX010000007.1, forward strand.
GCAGAAGTGATCAGGGAGACAGGGAGAAAGGTGCTGGGTGTGTCATCTGGAAGGAGGAAAGAAGATAAGGAGACTTGGTGGTGGAATGAGGAAGTTCAGGATAGTATCCAGAGGAAGAGGTTAGCCAAGAAGAAGTGGGACATGGACAGGACTGAAGAGAATAGACAGGAATACAAGGAGTTACAGCGCAGAGTGAAGAGGGAGGTGTCTAAGGCCAAGCAGAAGGCATATGACGAGTTGTACACTAGGTTAGACACTAGAGAAGGAGAGAAGGACTTGTACAGGTTAGCTAGGCAGAGGGATCGAGATGGGAAGGATGTGCAGCAAGTTAGAGTTATTAAGGATAGAGATGGAAGGGTGCTCACAAGTGAGGAGAGTGTACAGAGGAGATGGAAGGAGTACTTTGAGGAGCTAATGAATGAGGAAAATGAGAGGGAAAAAAGAGTAGAAGGGGTGAACTCTGTGGGACAGAAAGTAGATAAGATTAGAAAAGATGAAGTCAGGAAGGCTTTGAAGAGGATGAAAAGTGGGAAGGCAGTTGGTCCTGACGACATCCCGGTGGAGGTCTGGAAGTGTCTAGGAGAGGCAGCAGTGGAATTTTTAGCTAGTTTGTTCAACAGGGTTTTAGAGAGTGAGAGGATGCCTGAGGAATGGAGAAGAAGTGTGTTAGTGCCGATCTTTAAGAATAAGGGTGACGTGCAGAGTTGCAGTAACTATAGGGGGATAAAGTTGATGAGCCATACAATGAAGCTATGGGAAAGAGTAGTGGAAGCTAGGTTAAGGAAGGTAGTGGAAATTTGTGAGCACCAGTATGGCTTCATTCCCAGAAAGAGCACAACAGATGCAATTTTTGCTCTGAGAATTTTGATGGAGAAGTATAGGGATGGTCAGAGGGAGTTGCACTGTGTGTTTGTAGACTTGGAGAAAGCGTATGACAGGGTGCCAAGAGAAGAGCTGTGGTACTGTATGAGGAAGTCAGGAGTAGCAGTTAAGTATGTCAGAGTGGTGCAGGACATGTATGAGAGGAGCAGGACAGTGGTGAGGTGTGCTGTAGGTCAGACAGAGGAGTTCAAAGTGGAGGTGGGACTGCATCAGGGATCAGCTCTGAGCCCCTTCCTGTTTGCTATGGTGATGGACCAGTTGTCAGAGGAGGTCAGACAGGAGTCTCCTTGGACAATGATGTTTGCAGATGACATTGTGATCTGTAGTGAGAGCAGGGAGCAGGTGGAGGAAAACCTGGAGAGGTGGAGGTTTGCGCTGGAGAGAAGAGGAATGAAAGTCAGTCGTAGTAAGACTGAGTACATGTGTGTGAATGAAAGGGAGGGAAGTGGAACAGTAAGGTTACAGGGTGAAGAGGTGAAGAAGGTACAGGAGTTTAAGTACTTGGGGTCAACAGTCCAGAGTAATGGAGAGTGTGGGAAAGAGGTAAAGAAGCGAGTGCAGGCAGGTTGGAATGGGTGGAGAAAGGTGTTGGGAGTTCTGTGTGATCAGAAAATATCAGCGAGAATCAAGGGGAAGGTGTACAGGACAGTGGTGAGACCGGCCATGCTGTATGGTTTAGAGACAGTGTTACTGAGGAAGAGACAGGAGTCAGAGCTAGAGGTAGCAGAGCTGAAGATGTTCTCTTTGGGAGTGACAAGATTGGACAGGATTAGGAACGAGTACATCAGAGGGACAGCTCATGTTGGACGTTTGGGGGACAAAGTTAGAGAGGCCAGATTAAGATGGTTTGGACATGTTCAGAGGAGGGAGAGTGAGTATATTGGTAGGAGAATATTGGACATGGAGCTGCCAGGCAGGAGGCAAAGAGGAAGGCCAAAGAGGAGGTATATGGATGGAATTAATGAGGATATGAAGCTAGTGTGTGCAAGGGTTGAGGATGCAGAAGATAGGGATAGGTGGAGAGAGATGATTCGCTGTGGCGACCCCTGAAGGAAAAGCCAAAAGAAGAAGAAGAAGAATATTGGTTCACTAGGTCATGGATTAGGACTGAGAAGACCATCTAGTTAATCCTTTGTGTACAGCATTGCACCCCTAACACTTGAGAATTATGGCCAAGCTCTTGAAAGTGATTTTGTCCGGAACCAATTTTTTACTGCCAGATTTCTTTGCTGCTTGTCATTTCTTTATTGTTCATCAATCTAAGTAGACTTAAGTCTACTCTGTTTTTTCTCCATCAAGTGTGAAGCTTTCCAGTTCGCTGGTTTTGAACAGATCTGTTGATTTCTTATTGTGTTACAAGCCCATTTTCAAGCTATGTTCTTTGATGTTGGTAAGCAGATGTCTCACATCATCCTTGCTTTCAGCTAGTATAGTCGTATCATCAGCACAGCAAAGACTCCACTGCTGAAGTCTACTGCCAGTTTTCACACCTCATTAACAAAGACCTCATCCATAAACAAGTTGTTATACAAAGAGCAAAGGGTCAAGATTGCAATGAATACAGAGAATGAGAATGATGCAAGTCATTGCAATGATTGTGCAAATTCAGTGGGTTAATATACAAACTGAACCAGGAAGTGAACCCAAATAGTGGAGTTGTGTTAGTAATGAGGAGAATAGGGAGAGGTAACATACTGAGCTGGTGTGACAGTTATGTTTAATTACAATTTAAAAAATAATCAGTATATTTAAAAAAATGACATGCCTTAGCTACAAAAATGAAAGAATAATAGTTTAAAAAATAGTTTAATAATAATTTTAAAGAGTAATTCCTTTAAAAAATTATTAATTTATATGAATTATTTTGTATGTTGTTAACATAGTGAAACATACGTTATTCTTAAGCAAACTGGTTAATAAGCAAGACGTCCTTATGTCAAGCAAAAACTAAAAGGCTTGTAAATTTAATGACCCGGTTTTGTGGGTATAGACTATTAATATCATATATGCAATATGAACTTTAAATAAGATTACTTGGTACAAGCCTACTAGCATTTAAGAGATTTTTTAACCTGCTCACTTTCTACTAGAGTTGCACCAATAATCACTGAAAAATCCCAAACATGACTATATAGTACAATGATACCATTTACACATTGGTGCTCACCAAAGTATTGAAAGACCATGGTTTGAAAAAAAAACCCAACTATATAGAGGTATCATAGCTTGAGTTTGTTTGAAAGCAAAGCCTTATCTGTGTGTGGGCTGAGGGGATTTCCCTAGTGATACTGGCTCTTAACTGCTATAAATCTTACTGTTATTACTGTATTACAGCTGATGGTAGTGAGAATGTGTGTGTGTGTGTGTGTGTGTGTGTGTGTGTGTGTGCTAGTGAGTGTGCGTGAGTGTGTCTGCGTATATATATGCACAAAACAGCAAGAAAATGTAAGAAATTAATCTTTCTCCCACTTGATATGATTATAAGCTGTCAGATACTGTGTCTGGAATGTAGCCTTCATACAGCCCTCTTAGCGCACACAAATACACACCAAAGAGAGTGATGATGATGATGATGATGATGATGATGATGATGATGATGTTGATGATAGCTGGCTTTCTCATCGCCAAAGCACTTGTTTGTCCTGAAGGGAGCTGCTGGAAATTATACCCTTTTTTTTTCCTCAAACAGTGTTTCTGTATATGTGTTTTTCCATATCTTGAAATGTCCTCATAGTTGCACAGCCCTAAACACATTGACTGATATCGATTATCAATGTGAATTGGAGCATTTCAACACAGTGAGGCTTTTTAAACAGCATCTCTAACAGTGATAGTATAATCCTGTTTGGCTCTGTGAAGGCCTTGGTATTTCACACAAACACATACAAACAAAAACTTTAAGGGAAACACCCCGAACTCCCATGAATTTCTGTTTAGCTTCCTGTTTGCAAGAGCAGACTTATATTTGCATGTGTGTGTGTGTGTGTGTTTGTGTGTGTGAGTTTGTGGAAGAAAGAGACATTTAGACTGCATTTCCTGTGAGCATTATTTAAAAAAAAATAAAAAACTAGCATTCTGATATCAATAACACCCACATGGCAAGAATTTACAGAAACTGCTTGCAATCGAATAATCAGGAAAACTTCCCCTCTCTTTCCTTTGGTCATTTATGGGCAAATTCTGCTGCTTGTGAAAGAATTCAGAGCCGATCTAATCTACGGCACACTTTCATCAAAATTGCAAAGTAATCGCAGAGCAACAGCAATTGTAGTCAGTTACTGGAACTGCGTCGCTCTTCACTGCCAGAATGGGAGATTTCAGGTCTAGTCAAGTCTGGTTAATGCACAAACTCAGTGTACAGGCTAATAAAACACCCAGAGATCTATTCCAGGTGTAGCAACTGCACATTAATCTGCCAAGTAAAGGCCTAAGGCCATGCAAGGAAGAAGATGCATAACAATGATATCAATGGGTATTTTCTGTTCATTCTCAGTTTTTCTCTTATATTTGTTAGAATTTTAGTACAAAATTACACAGAGATTTTGCCCATAACCTCAACTTATGGTATAAAATGTCTACAAAATAAGAAGAATTGGCAGTGTGTGTGTTTCACCTGCTCAGGTTCAGGATTGCTGTGAGAGGACAGTCCTCTTGATGGTCTACGATAGTGAGTGTGTTCAGGGTGACCGTGGTGTGGATGGTGAGGATGATGGGGATAAAAGTGACCATCTTCATAATTCTCAGCAATGAGCTTCATCCTACTTTGGGTCTGAAAAAAATCAAGTTCAAGCACATTTAAACTTTTAAGAAAGTGTACAGAAAGAAAAAAACAAAAATTAATTAATTAATTAATTAATTAAAAAATTGATCCAAAGACAGTATTTTGAGGAGATATTATATGTTGTTATTATAGTACAGTATATTAATCATTAAATTGTAGGTTTCATGAGTATTTAAGTCTACATGAAATGCTAAATCAAACATGCTCTATTTGTGTGTGGGGGTTTTTTTTTCAGATAATTTAGACATAATTAAAGAATTGTACATAATATTCCATGTGAATCTTCACTATTAAACACAGTGTTAGTCAGTCTGCCAACTATAAATGCATGTTTAATAAATCAGAGACGTTTCCCAAATATTCTCTTAGTAGATGTAAGGAATTAAACATAATAGGTCTGTATTTATAGGTAAATAATCGCTTCATTTCAATAATCACGTGGTGGTGTGACACTGTTACCACTCAGAAGTTGAATTATTTTCAATAATAGCTCAATAGTCTTTTATTCCTCTCATACCTCAGCAATTTGCCAAGGTCAGTGCTTCTGTTTATTAATGAATGATGTGCATTTTACCTGTTTATAGTTGTGTTTAATTTTGCAGAACATATACAGAACAAGTAGGTTCCTGTTTTCACATGATATAGCAGCTATACAGTCATTCTCTCACTGGCCCCTCTATTTTTCTACCCACCTGGAGTGAATATAGCTTGTTACTGAGAAATCTCAACACCACCCATTTCCTGTCAGAAAACTTACAGATTTACCTTTGACACTGGAGACTCCTTCCAAAAAAAATGGATACACTTATATTTGAATGTGTTAATGTGACACGTTCACTGTACAGGTCCATATGTAAGTTGTTACTACAGAAGTGATAATGTATTCAAAAGAGTTTGCATTAATATTATGACCAGCTATCTGTGCATTAGCTGTGCTTTTGCAAAATCTGTACATTCTTTATTGAAAAACTGTCCAAATGGGCAATTTATTTATAAAATACAAGTTGCAAAAAGCTGTTTTAATGTATTAATCTGTAAACTTTTGCCTGTTCCAATCACTCACAAGCTACAGAACATAACCTTCTGAATACTAGAATCATGTGTTTATAATTAGTGTTACAATATATCATCAGTTAATTTCTTAATTAAGTAATTAATAATGTTAATTGGACAGTATTGCTGCATTAATTTAGTCAAAAACCTTTCATTCCTTGTTAATAAACATATGTCCACTGTCCAATGTTCTTTTTTTTTTACTTTTGCTAGAGTTTAGTTAGTGTTGCTTTAAAACCTTTGGTCTGCAGGCCATATCTCCATGCAAACAACTCAACACTGGCTAATTAACTACACCTTTGCGGATATTTGTTTCATCCGCATGTCTTTCATTGTTTATTTACAGTGTCATAACAAGTCTAAATGGAGAAGGAATTAAATATGTCTAATTCACATGGGATATGTGATCTTTGTATAAATTACAGAGATGAGTGAAAGTTCCAAGGATACTACATGCACCTCATTTTTATGCAAACTGTTTGTTTTGATCTTTATTACAGCTGTTTTTTTTGTAGGGTTGAGCCTGCACAAGTTGGGCTTGTTTAGGTTTAGTGGAATACAAAACTAAGAACAGAACCGAAAGCGATTGAGACCAAACGTGTCCTGGCATTTGAACTCATAAGCTCTAGTTATTTATTTTTTTAAAAAGAATTTTCCACATACAACTGTAGTGTTTTTTTTAAGTTTTGTTGTTGTTTTGTTTTATATTTATCGGAAAAATTCTGTTACTCTTTCCTGTGAAACTAGACATATTGCTTTGTGCCATGTTTATCAGTTTTTTTCATTAATGTAATTAGCTTACTCTATGGATTTACACTGTATTCTTCTCAGTTTCTTAACTAGCCTTGTAGATACACATCAGTACACGCCACATAAGTATCTGGTATGTGTCTATTATTGTGTGCCATATATATTTCAGGTTATGATCAAAACTGACAAGTAATATACGCAAAAGTTGGCAGGCCTTAATAACAAGTAGATCTTAACGTGTAATAGAAATTAGAGGTTTAGGTGATGTAATACATTCTCGCCCAATGGCAAGTGAAAATAAACATAATGAAATGTTTTACTTTGACATAAAATAACATTACTCACTACAGTTTATATAATAAATTATGCTCAGATCCTCATTCACCCTCCAGAAACACTGTTAAAGTATGAAGAGTGGGTAAGGTGAGAGGGAGAGATAGCAATCGAACATTTAATCCTCAAACTCCCAGGTTATTATATAGTTAATTACAATAAAGCATTTTATTTAAAAAAAAAATCATTACCTATAGTCAACTTATAACAAAGTTAGTCATGAATGTAAGCTTACACTCAAATGATGTTTTGTTCCCTACCCTCACCACCTGGGGTCTCTCAGTCAAGAAATCTAGCAACCGATTACAGAGAGTACTGCAAGAACAAAGTCTCGTAAAGTCTCACAAAGTCCTAGCTGACTAGGAACTACTAATTAATAGAGAAGTTGTAAAGTACCAACTAATATATTATTAATATAATGTTCTATTAAAATCTCCTATTGAGATTTATACAAAATATAAACACAATAGTACACTTGCATGGAAACATATAATTATATAGAAACACTGTCACATAGCTTTGGATACAAATGCAGGTCAGATGCACTACTGAATCAGACAAAATAATGTGGCATAGCAATAAATTGTGTACATTTCTGGGATATTAATTTGAATCAGAAATCTGGTGAATGTGAAAAATTATAGGGCTCATATGAGTGCTCAAGTGATGTGATTTGTAGTTAACTGATCATTTTGAGAATTGTGGTTTGTAATGTATGAGATTTGACAAAACATAGAACACACACCCCCTCCTCAATCCAGAAGGTCTATGAGGTTTCTTATGAAGTTTCCTTCTGGGGCAGGGTTTAGATGATCAGGGTGGTGTACATGATAGAATGGAAGTTATTTTAAATTCCCACCACTGGCAAGCATTTCTGAGCCCTTGAGCAAGGTCAACTTCTTAGATGTATAAATGCAGGTCTATAAACCACAGCGATTAGGGTTTAGGATCAGGATATCTTTTAAATGTTCTAAACGTTGACACCCAAATACCATTCCTTGGATCCATATCCCTTCCAGAAAATATAAGTATGGATCTCCTTATGTAGGCTGGCTATCCTTTCAGTGGTGTTGGAGGTGTGTCAGCTGGAAAACATTCAGACAAGGGACATGAGACTAGTGGTTTCAGGAAAGATACAAGGAAGCTGGGTGACATGCAGTATTGGTTGGGTGGATGGAGCTTGTATGTTACCTAACTGAATAGGTGAATAAGCTTAAACATGTCAGTCCATTACTTTCTAGCAACCTCCCTGTAGGCAGAGATCTTTGGTAGAGAGATGTACTCAATCTACCTGTTCAAAGAGGTGAAGCAGAATGATTTGCTTGATCTGCTTGATCTGGTTATCAGAGACTTTGAGAAGCTGTCTATGATTGTTATAATGTTTTGTGAAGGCTCAAATCCTAGCACTGCCAAACTGCATCTGTTGAGCCCTTGAGCAAATTCCTTAAACCTCATCTGTTCAGTTCAATTGTTAGTCGCGTTGGATAAAAGCATTTGCCAAATGAGTAAATGTAAATGGCTTGAAGGGAATAGATCTGTGATGGAATCAAAAGCTAAATTGGACAGTGATCAAAGGATAATATGAAGTGGCAGTAAGCCACCATCTAGGAGAGTTCTGGCTTGTGTACACATAGAGCATGACTTGACAAAAATATTGAATATTGGCCAGCATAGCTCCCCACTAGTATTTTATTTCCATCAGCTAATGTGTATGAATGCTACTGGATAGTGCATGGACACTGATGCATTGGCCCAAAGGATGAGGTTGTTCTGAGGTTTTAGTCTCAGGCATCAGAGAGGTTAGACAATTTGATCTAATTTGTGTGTTTTTTTTAGTCTACCTTCCATGAAATGCATGGTGATGAAGCAGGAGCCTAGTCTGGAGGAATTGCCTATCTTGTGTGATAACTCTTAAGTCATTTGGCCCTTTTCAGGTACTCTAGTTTTTGGTGGTTTTTGGCTTCACTCCTGTTTTCAGCTCCACTCCTCTTTTAACAGGTGATTCTCCTGGGAAAGTATAGTCATTTACCAGTTTCAGAACAATCCCTAAGCAGTTTCAGAAGCATCCACTTGATGGTGATTAAATGTAAATGCTCTGATTATTCTGCTGATTCATCCCAGTGGCATCAGATGGAACAGATGGAATCAGGAACATGGTGGAATAGTTTCTAAAAGTAGATTGATGGCACAATTCATTCAGAAGTTAGAACACAGGCTTTAATATTTCTGAATACTTTCTGATATTATTGTGGATATAGTTTTTTTATTTCTAGGATTTCTGTGGAATAATACTTGATGGTTAATGTGAAAGATATAATGTAAGCTGGAAGCATGGAAGTTCAATCCATGGATGTCTGAGGGTAATTGGGTAATTGTGAGATGCAGTGACAAAGAGGAACTTTTTTATGTAAGGCATTGTTTTGCATGCAGAGTTAAAATCACTGAAAATAAGAGTTTCAAACCAGTGCCAGTATGACAATGCCCACACAAAGCAAACTGAAGGAAGACTTGGTTTGCCAAAGTTGCCAAAGAGTTCCCTGCAAGGAGCCCTGACCTCAAACACCTTTAGGATAAATTGGAAAGGTATTTGTGCCCCAGGCCTTCTCTATTGGCAAACTAGATTCTTAAATTTTACAGAGAAGTGAAGATTATTATAAGAGCAAAGGAGACTACATCTGGAATAGGATGTGGGTGTGATGGTCAGGTATTAACAAACCTTTGGCTATATAGTGTATCTGAATCAAGTTTGTCTTAGCCTTAAAGGAAATAAACTCCTTTTATTAATTCATTATTCACCTTCAGCAATCTCTTTATCCTTGTCAGGCTTGAAACTAATCTGGAGCACATTCTGCACTCTAAAATTTGAAATAGTTTTCTGTTGTCTCCCTGTTAAATCCCTTAAAAGTTCTACAGTATGTAGCACCCTAGAACAGAGTGTTTCCCTAATAAAAGGGTTCCAAGATGAACTATTCTTTTTCAAGTGAAGAACCTTTAACTATTTTAAAGAACGCTTGTTGAGATACTGGTCAAAGACCATGAGATACTGGTCAACTTGTCATGCTACCATGGAATCTGTCTTAAAGAATATTTATTTTGTTTATTACAGTGTTTGTGTTAAACCAATATTAAACACAATTGCTATTAAAAATTAAGCATTGTGTTCCAATAATATCTCCTGTCCTTGTGCATTTTGGGGAAACTGATTTTACAGCTTACACTAATCAGCTATAACATTAAAACCAGTGAGATTAATTAAATAACACTGATTATCTTTCAATGATACCTGTCAAGGAATGAGATATATTAGGTAGCAAGTGAACAGTCAGTTCTCAAAGTTGATGTGTTGGAAGCAGGAAAAATTGCCAGAAATAAGGATTTGAGTGACTTTAGGAATGGCCAAATTGTGATGGCTAGACAATTGATCAATGAACAGATCAATACTGGTTCACATGGTCACAGATTAAGAAAAGCATGAGTCTAAAACTCTGTGGGGAGATATTACAGCAAGAAAAGCACACAGACAACAAAACAAAAACATTTTAGTGCTAATTTAAGTAGGTCTTTAGGTGTCATTTGAAGACAGCCAGTGACTATTCGCACATCTAGGGTAAATTTATTCCACCACCTAGGTGTCAGAACAGAGAAGACTCTTGATGCTTACCTACCTTGTACCCTGAGAGGATACAAGAGAGGGGACCAGTCGAACAGTGCTAGAGGATCAGAGGGAGCATGGTTCAGTGTGGGGTGTGATAAGTACTTTGAGGTAACTTTAAGGTAGGAGGGTGCTGGTTGGTTTTTGGCTTTGAAGGTATAAGTGTTTTAAATATGATTCAGGCAGCTATAGGAAGCCAGTGGAGTGCACGTAGCTCAGGAAGATTGAAAACAAGTTAGCAGCTGCATTTTGGATCATATGCAGAAATTGAATGGCGTTTGACTAGCACCATGGCATGTAGGGGGACACTAGGAGGTACTATGGGCAGAAGTCAAGCCAGCAAAGGGAGTGTGTTTCATTGGGTAAACCTGGTATTAATGTGAATGTTACAATGACATCTGCTACCTACCTGAACATTGTTGCAGGTCAAATTCATCGTTTCAGTGCAACAGTATTCTTTAATTGCTGTGGCCTCTTTCAGCAAGATAGTGTGCCTGCCACACTAGAAAACTTGTACAGGAATGGTTTGAAAAAAAAATACCAGCAAGTCAAAGGTGTTGATTTCCTGCAAATTCCTCAATCCAAATTAGCATCCGTGGGATGTGCCTGAAAAGAAATTCTGATCCATGGCGGCAGCACCTGGTATCTTACAGGACTTAAAGGATCTGCTGCTAATATCTTGGTGCCAGATACCACAGCACACCTTCAGAGTTCTTGTGGAGTCCATGCCTCAATGGATTAGAGCTATTTTGGCAGCTCAAGAAGGAACCACACAATATTAGGCATGTGGTATAATGTTAGGGCTGATCAGTGTATTTGTCAAATGCCTAGGGGCATAAGTAATAAATCCAAATAATTCATGCAAGTGTAAATAAAAAGTAAATTAAGTATGACTGACCACTATGAAATAAATATATAAGATAATTCTATGTCATTTGTGCAGACACAAGTTTATGTTTTTTCTCAGTGTTATGTATCAGTTCAAAGGGTTAACTGATATTGCAATTTGTATTTCTAGGTGCTTTGCCTCAACTAAGGAATGGGTTTAATCAGTGTAATACATGATGCAATGCATATAAATTAGAGTGACACCCTAACAAACAGTGTGAGAAAGACTGGAAAATCAGCCTTGTCTCCTCAAGTCACCATATTCCCATATTCTTTTTCATAAACCCCATCACCACCACCACCACACACACAGTGTACAGTTACAGCACCGTACTGCTGGCTATTGGAATACCACCTCCATTGTTTGCCTCCATATCAAAGCATGGAATTCCAGAGAGCATCCATCACACAGCAGCAACTGGCAGAAAACTCTAAATTCAGACTGATTTATGGGAACCTGCTTTGCAGGTCATGAGTAGTGGGGAAAATACAATGCAATGCATGTGTGCTCATACAGGCACAGTGACAGGATAGTGAAGCAAAAGATAAAATCATTTATTTTCTATCTGGCTATATCTATGTGGCTTTAATATAAATAATAATTAATTATTAATAAATTACAAATTATTATACAAATAATTTATAACTGAAAACATCCACATTAAAATCTGCCCTGTGCAGGAATACTGTGCCTGGATTCATTTTAGTGTGTGTGTGTGTGTGTGTGTGTGTGTGTGTATGTGTGTGAGTGCTGAGGAGATGGCAATCTCCAGGATTTGACCTTGACTTGTTACTCAGGTCCTGGTCAAGATGTCTGTCAGCATATCTTCTAATGGCTGACACACTACACTATGAAGTGCAGATTGATGGGTTTTTGTGTGTGTGTGTGTGTGTGTGTGTGTGTGTGTGTGTGTGTGTGTGTGTGTGCTTCCACAGAAAGAGAGTATGAGTACCATAGAAAATGAGCAAGAAACAGACAGTTATCTCACAACACACACAATGAGGAACTTGAGGAATTTTATACACATAGTATAGAAAGGAAGAAATGTACAATTTCACAAATAAACTGTGAATTGTCATTGAAATGTGCAGTGTATCAGGTTCAATTCTGAGGTTGGAAATGTGTGACATGCTCTTACAGTTTTTACCCTGTGACTATTTGCACTTGATTAAGCTATAATCTGTTTATTATCTCTGCCTTGTGTGTGAAATTGTGTGGATGGGGCAAGGTCCTATGACCATATGTGCTTGATTTGTCTAATTGTTTAATTATGGGAGGCTAGTGCAAATTCAGGGTATCTGTACTTGCCAATAGAACTATAATTTAATGTGGATAAAATGAGAGATGCAACAGTAACAGCTTGACTTCTGTTTATTATATTTATTTGTTAAGGACCATGTACAATGTTAATCTCAATAATAGATACTTTGCCCCAGTATTTGCTGCTATCTATTTCCATCTGCAGTCCTTTAATGCCAAAGCTTATTCTAAATTGATCAAAAACAGAAGAAATTATAATATTAGTATGAATACTTAATATGGCAAACTAAAAGCACATTAAAATAGCCTATATTGAGCAATTGCTTTATGATTTCATGTTGTAGTATTTACCTGCAAAATTCGGATGAGTACTACAGAATTCAGATGAGATGACACTTGTCAAAGCTTCACAATTTCTATTGCTGCACTTTTATTTATTCATGCAAAAATAAATAAATAAGAAAGAAAGAAAGAAAGAAAGAAAGAAAGAAAGAAAGAAAGAAAGAAAGAAAGAAAGAAAGAAAGAAAGTAACAAAATAATAATAACAATAATAATAATAATAATAATAATAATAATAATAATAATAATAACAATAATAATACAGATGTACTGGATCATATGTTTTTTTATAAACTGATGAACATTAAAAGTCATATGGTTAAACCAAATTTTATTATAAGTAACCAGGCCTATTCATATAGCATTACTGTACGCAATATAAGACTTATAAGACTTATTTCAGCCATTGTGCCATTTTCTCATTTATGTATATTTGTGTCTTTTATTTTTAGTTGAACTTATTTATTTATTTATTTTTGCTTTTGTCTTATATACTATTGCAATTGACAGAGAGGGAAGAATCCATTTCTGACTCTTGTTCTCCAAATAATCCTGCTATCTCTGAGGTATGAACAACATGCACATGATTTACATAACCCGAATAGGAGGTGCCCAGAAAATCAAGTTATCAAGTGTGTAATCCTGAATGTCTGAATGTGGAGCCCTTTTACTGCATGTATATTGACATACAGTACTTTTGAACTTTAGGGGGCTGACTTTGAATATGGCTCACTGTTTTACTCAGTAATACTATTTGAACACAATTTTATAAAACAACATAACAAGTGCAACACATTTGATCATGTTTTACATATTTATATGCTAATGTTATGATTATATTTTACTGGTTGATGATCTGGCATTTCAGTTTTTTTGCCCCGGATTTTCTTCCTAATTTAGTCGTCAATCAGGCAGCTCTGCCCTATCTTACCACCCCGGGAGGGCAATGACTATCACATGCTTGCTTTGAGGCACATGAAGCCAGCCGACTGCTTCTTTCAGAACTGCTGCTCATGCAACATCAGGGGCGGGAAAAAAACACTTGGCAGGAAGTGCTATCCATCCACTTCTGCATGTATGAGATCACAGATGGCCATGAGTGGTTAGTGTAACTGTGACTGTTAAGGGCCCAAAATTATGCCACCCCTCCCTGAGAGCACAGTGTTGGGTTTCTGGCCAGGGGTGGCTGTGGCATCATTGAGAATTGAATTCAAAATCTCTGGATAATAGGGCGAACACTTTTCTGTTGCAAGAGTAAATCTAAATAAATGTATATATTTATTATTTATACTAATATATACTAGTTATGTTAAGATAATGATTAATGGAAAATGATTGATATTAAGCAGAACAGTCTAGTTAACGGTAATTAATGAGGGATTAAGATTTGCAATGTCCATAAAAAAACACAAAAAAAGTATGCAATGAAACTAGTATGGATATAATTAAATGTATACGTGAAATATTATACAACTATTCTGTTAGATCACTAATTATTTTTAAGGAGCAGCTGACTAATCAGGTAGGACATATGTTGATAACTTCCACCTGAAATTCTTGCATTGCATCTGTTTACAGTTTTAGAGCCATGAGCAAACAGGGAAAGCATGTGTTTAACCTACAAATCCTTCCTCTATTCCCAGAATTCAGCCTGAATCAGCCTTGTTAGCCGTGGCCACTAGCAATGCCACTGATGTGGTCTGATGTGACCTAAATGATTGATTACAACTTATTAAACCTATGTGAGTCAAGTAATCAAAGGACAAATCATAGCCTAAACACTAAGGCTGACTTAATAACAATGGAGTGTAATTAAACTGCTTACTAATCTAGAGAATGTCCTGCAGAACGTCAACCACCCATTTGGAAATGCTATAAAAGTTCTAATGGCCATAAAAAGCTGAGAGTATGAAAGTGTAGATGATGGTTCATTGGTTTCTGTGAATGGGTGAAATTATGTGTGATAGTGCAAATAATCCAGATTCCACACACTGAATTTGACAGGTCAAAAGTGTATGTGTGCCATAGTACATGCCACAGGTTGCCAAACACTGCAATTAATATAGATATTTTGAACCACAAAACATTTACTACATTCCTGTATAATAATCATGCAAAATTGTAAGTTCTTTGTATTTGAGTGAGGAGTTTATAGGACACATAATTGATGTGATAGTTCCTTACTTGCTGCTTCAGCTGATACATGAGCCTGTCCTTTTCTCTTTTCAAGGCCATCACCTCTTCCTGGCTTGTTTTCTTTTTAGGAGCAGAGAGTTCTAGCAGGGCAATGTTAGCATCCTTTTCGCTGATGGCTGCCAACAGGGCTTGTTGCCTGGTGGGAAATAGAGGATGATAAGGGTGGTTACGACCTACGGTAAGTCATTACTTTAACAAAGGCCAGATACAAACACACAATACAGTAAGTTGTGCACACATGTACACACACAGACGCACAGCAGGGGAGAGTATCCAGCCGGCAGGTGCGCTAAGATTGTTAGCATACCGAGGAACCGCAGTATCCACAACCCCCTGCTCCCTTCCCGTCATCACAGGGATTTTTGTCTAATGGTTGAGTGTTTGCCTGAGGTCAGACAGTGAATTGTCACCAATCTCCGCTTTGTCATTATACCTTGCAGACAAACTCATCTGTTTCGCCTTTGATACACACATACATACACACCTACGTTTTATGTTCCGGAAATGAGCTTAAGACTGAAGTAATCATGACTCAGATACAATGACTACAATGGGAACTAACACACAGCTTGCTCTTCACTTACCTCAAGCATCACTACGCACAGTTCATTCTTATATTGCATAGTGAGTATCATAAAATTACAGCAATAAGTCATTGCTGGGAAATGTTTTTATTCTTAGTCGATGGGAAACAAATCTTTAATAAATCTTAAAATACTGGAAAACTGTGGAAAAAAGAGAAGTGCTTGAAGAAAGTCTTATTTATTTATTTCCCTTCTGTTTTTTGTTTTTTATCATATGCTAATCAACTCCTGAACCAGATGTCTTGTGCAACTTTCTGGTAAACATTTTATCTTCTCTTGAATATGACTATATTTCAAAACAATTTATCTAAATTTAAATCAATAAGTTGTTATTTACAGTTGAGAAGCATTAGCCATGTATTAATTTTCTGTCACATTTACTTATTTTTTAAGTTTGCTACATTCCAGGATAATCAGTTTGCTGAATACACTATAATAATCTACTATAAAGCTAGACTTACGAGTGCTTCTGTGTTTGATTAAGCAGTATTTCCTTATAATGTTTGTATGATTTTCCTGGAAGATTTTATTTTAACAAGAAGAACAACCATTTAAGAAAAATGGAGAACCCAGCAGGTATATGCTGCTCTATGCAAAGTGCTCAGTTTTTGCTGGGTTATATGTTTTAGCTTTATAATTAAAAGCTTTTCAATTGTATGAATAGAAGTATTCATATTTTTTATTCAGTAGTTTATTCAATATTCAGTTTAGGACATTGCTGGCTCAGTGGTAGGTTTCTCGCCTACCACGAGGACGGCGTGGGTTCGATTCCCAGCCACTGGATGCAGTGCAGGTCCCAAGCCTGGAAAAATGGGAGGGTTGCATCAGGAAGGGCATGCGGCGTAAAACCTGTGCCAAGTTGTTGTGTGGACCAGTTGGTCTGCTGTGGTGACTCCGAGCAGCTGAAAACAACTTATTCAGTTTCAGTATTTTATTCAATATTCAGGTTTTTTTTGTAAAATTTATTATGGTCACAGTGTCTGGGTAGGGCTACTACAGCAAAACACTGACAAAAAAATTGTGTCTCCACTTAATATAATTTTAATGAAGTATAATGTCTGCATATTACAGAGGGATAATGGAAATCAGAAATGTGTACCACTGTTAACTTGTTTTTCACAACAAGATTGAGAAAAAGAAGAAACATGCATCTACCTTTTCTTAATGCTCAAATGTTTACGGATATTTTCGAGCTCTGTGCAGTTTCCAAGTTGAGGTGTTGAGTAGTTGAGGTGGGAATTTAGATAAAACCTAACAGTCTTCTAAAGCAAAACCGGCCAACCAACAAACAAACAAGTAAGCAAATAAACAAACACAGAAACAAACAAATAAACAAACAAAACTGCTTCAGTTACACCTCTAATGTATATGTATACACTAATATGAAAACACAACAGCTAAGTAATACAAAATGTACAAACAAACAAACAAACAAATTACACTTTGTTTCACTGTGTGATTTTTGTGTGTGAGTTCTATAGACAACAAAAAGCCTGCACAAATACTGGCATTTAACAAAAAAAGACTGAAGTACATCATTGACATTTGACCACAGGCTGTGGTTTTGAAGGCCTTTTATAACTAGTTATAAACCTACACTGTACACCTATCTAAGCAATATATCTGGATTCTCCTTTTCTCTGACTAATGGACTCTAGGATGGCTTAGTGATGACATGAATTCTAAACCCTAACTGCTCAGTTAATCAAAATTCCCCCTAAATGTCGAACAAGAGTATCCATTCGTCTCCCAACACCTCTGGTGTTATTCCTCCTTTGCTTTGCTAAAAGCAACTCACCTTCTCCTCTTATTAGTACCACAGTCTCTGATGCACACCCCCAAAAAATGGTGGAAGCTATTTTGGCATGTGCTGTGACAAGGCCTTAAAAAAAGACACCACAAGAGAAAATGAGCATAGCATAACTGCTCCCCAGACCCTGGATTACGCTTTGCTCATACTGTTATGCTGTTAACGTATACCAGAGACATCATCTTTGCCAGCAGAGGCCTGGGTTGGAAAAAGGGTCTTGTGTACATTACTGTATCATAGAGAAGTCTAAATACAGGTGACTGGTGATCCAAGGCTTTTTTTCTTTCTGCTTTTAGGCAGCGTATATGGGCAAGGAATGTAGTTCTATAAGTCTTATATTCATAAACAATGTCATTGTGAGAGTCAGCAAATGGCGTGCCATGACAACACAAGATATTGAACACATCGAACAAAAGAAGATAAGGAAAGGTGCAGTTTGGTCTATTAAGGGGCAAATAAGGTAGAATTTTAATAATGTAGAATCTTATTTTTGTTTAGTCCAAGCAAAAGGAAACCTGGCAGTTGCTTTCATTGAGTAAAAAATGTAGAATAAGAGTAGAATAAGAAAAGTTATAAATTATAGTTTGTCTTAGAATTCCATCAGTAAAGAGATATTATTTTATGGGCCATTTGAAGGGAGAATATGGCTACTGTTCTGTCATATGATTTGATGTAAAAATGGAAATGAATGTCATGAAATCACATAAAATATCTAATTATTTATACACTCAAAAGATCCTAAAAGATTTAACCCTCAATGTTTGTATTTGTAATTAAGCCCATACCTGACATATATATTATTAAACAAAACACTAAACTGTATTTCATATCATAGTAAATTACTAGCAGCCTGAAACCAGTACTTTACTGTATTGTACTGTGTTAAATCTATTTAAAATAATTTAATTGAGTTATATTTATTTTCACTGTTGGATTAATATAAGTTCACTAATATTTTCAGGGTCCTGTTCTATATTTTTAACAGTCTGTATTTATTGCAAATTCCATATTTTAAAGAATATTATTAGCAGAAAAACAACTTATTTATAATTTGCTGTACTGCTGCATTGAAGAAAACACATAAGCAACCTTTCATTTTTTAAGAGATTCCAGCTTTTTTTAATCTTCACTGTATGTTGATGAATAAGCAGATAACACGTATAGACAAACAAAAAAAACAGACAGAAAGAAAGAGACAGACACACTGCTTGATACCTATACATACATACAGACATAGAGATAGATACAGATATTCATTCATTCATTCATTCATTCATTCATTCATTCATTCTTTCTTTTAGTAAGTGCTTTATTCTGGTCAGAGTTGCGGTGTTGCAAAGCCTATCCCAGGAATCCTCTCTGGATGGACACCAGTTCTGGTTTATTCGCAATGCCAAGTGTGGTTAACACAGTTGCCTTGCCAGACCTGTGGAAATCAGCCCTAAAAAATTTGGCCTACTGTATGTGTTAGGAATGCTATTGAGACCAGCTGCCAAAGAGACTCTGAAAGGGATAGCATACCTTTCAGAATCACAAAACTCACATAGCCAACAAACTAGCTGTGCAACAGCATTAGGTCACCACACACCAACTCCATTCTCCAACACCTACAAAGACCCTTTGACCCAGCCTGCAGTTGGCGGAGCACCTGGCAAACTTGTATAGTGGGCCTTGAAAGGCAGAAGCTGGAAGTGGGGTGATAAAATGAATTAATAATACTATTGTTCTATAAAGCTGGTCTATACTAATGTCTTGCACCATAGTTCACATCTGAGTGAACTTTTGCTCTTTTATAATCTACCGTACTTACTTTGATTAAAAGGTGCAGGCTCTTTGTTGGCATCTCATACAGAGTTAGTTTTCAGGACACTAATGTTCAAGTGTAGGCTGAAAATTTTGTTTGTTTAGTCAAGCTGGTTGTTAATTTTTCAAAGATAAACACAGATCTGGAGGATTCACAGGACGTAACAAATGAAACTGACTCAGTACTGATGATGGCCCTACATGAACAGCTTAAATATCACCTTGCATTACTTTGGATGGTCACATTTGATGGGTGAATTGAATTGAATTGAATTGAATTGAATTGAATTGAATTAAATTTAAAGAATTGAATTGAATTGAATTGAGGGGGGGGGTTCTCCTCATGCTTCGGGGGTTTCCTTCGGGTACTCCGGTTTCCTCCGCCGGTCTAAAGACATGCATTGTAGGTTGATTTGCATCTCTAAATTGTCCGTAGTGTGTGATTGCGTGAGTGAATGAGGGTGTGTGTGTGCCTTGCGATGGGTTGGCACTCCGTCCAGGGTGTATCCTGCCTTGATGCCCAATGACGCTTGAGATAGGCACAGGCTTCCAGTGACCCAAGAATAGATCGGATAAGTGGTAGACAAAAAAAGAATGAATGAATGAATGAATTTAATTTAATTGAATTGAATTGAATTGAATTGAATTGAATTGAATTGAATTGAATTGAATAAGCCAATAAACTAATGATATCAAACCTCAGACCTTCACTTTCATGTGTTAGTTGTCAGATATTATTCATGCCATGCAACCACAGGACTGGTTCATATCAGTGGATCTGATGCCTTTCATCTTGTTTGTATTGCCCCAGAAAACAACCACTTTTGAGCCTTGCCTTGCAAAGCCAGGTAATCCGGCAAGCCTCACTCTAGTGGCCAAAATGTTTTTGTTGTATGGCCCCCAATATGTGTGATCAATAGAATAACAGCCAGTTGAAATTGCCTCAGTATTGATAAAAACATCTCCCTTTATGAATTCTGTCATCAGTCCTGTCCCAAACTTGACAAAGTTATGTGACCTCTTTGATTTCAGACCTCAGTGACCTTTTGCACTTAAATCTGTGCCCATGAAAACATTTAATGCTTGCCTATATGGAATCATCTCTTATGGATCTGCTGCAGTTTACCTAGTGAGTAAAAAGGTCTGCTGATGACACTGTGTATCTAGTACTTCAGCAGTTTACTGACCATTTATAATCTCCTAACAACTATGCTCCATATTTGCTTAATATAGTAAATACAGTTAAAGTTTTGTGACCTCAGAATGTGACCTCAGGATTGGATAGTTGACTTTCTGAACAGTTGACTTTCTGTTCTCAGACCCTGTTACTCAGCACAGGCGCACTTCCTCCTGTCTGTTCTCACACTTCACAAGCAATTTCTCCAGTCACAACAGCTCGGTTAAATACACTATATAGCCAAAGGTCACATCACACTCATACGTGTGAGACACAGGTGGACATTTTCATTGATGCACAACTCACTGCCAACTATGCTCCTCCAGTGGAACCAGTCTTTCCACCTCTAATGCTGTTTTACCACACACTGCAAAGCTGAGCTAATAGGCCACAGAGCTCTAGTTGTGAGTCTAAGATGTCCAACAAAAGCTTTTGTTCCCCACTGCTGTCTTTTCTAATGGCTGGAACAACCTGACTGAGCAATCTACTATTCCAAAAAGATTGAAAAATTTGCCAACTCTATCCAGGTCACCTGTGCTTGTGGTTTTGACTCATCAGGACAAAATTCAAAGAATGGTGAGCTAGCACTCTGAGCTATTTTGAACCCAAATGGCTGTAGTACAAGGGCCTTGCTGTTGGAGGCAGTTCCATGAATGGTGTGCACTTCATGGACCAGATGATGGTGCACTACCTGATTTCCAAAATACTTTCTTTTTCTGTACTTTTTTAGGTAGCCTACTTCAAGTTATTAATATAGATTATTTAAAACAGATAACAAAATTCAAATAATATCAAAAGTATATAAAACTACAAATACACAGATAATCCAGTAAATGTATACTACATGGCACAATAAGAAAATGTGCTAATAAAAAAGAAACATTCCCGTCATAAAGCTATAAGTGCCCAATATTTGCTTACATTATATACTGAACATTTGTAGCATTCAGCCTTTTGTGAAATCCATTCTTCTAAGCACAGATTGCAGTATTTTTTTTAGTTTTTTTGTCTTATCAGTTAAGTATTCTGAACAAATCTTCCAAAAAATTAGAAAGTAATTATCCTCAATATTGTCTTATCATGGACTGAATACAGATATTTCAGTTCTGATTGCCGAATACATAAAACTGTTACTTATATTCTGCAACAGCTTAACCCTGACGATGACTGATGATTAAAACAGCGGCTTGGGAATTACCTTAGTTCTAATATGTCAGCTATGCTTCAGTGGAAACAAAACCACTTCCAGTTGTATGATTAATACAGAGAAATCTGGCACTAGCAACCATGTGCGTATAGCAAAGAGGCCAAGAAGCTCCTCCCTAAAACTGATGAGAGATGTATTCATATAGCCACAAAAAGCAGCATTTTGATTAGCTGGTTCATAACACTACCCCCGATTTCAAACTGCAACCATCCCTAATCACTGATTGTGCTAATCACACTGCCTTCCGGAAAAAGCAGGCCTAAATTGTTGCAGGGGTATTAAATCACAATTAATTAAAATAGTCATTTGGCCAAACAACTAACTCAGTTTTGGACACTTCATAAATCTGTGCTGAGTCAAAAGGTGGCTATAAACAAAACAAACAAAAACCAAACAAAGGTGATTATATGAAAGGTAACTGAATACAAGAAGCAGATATTTGAAAAGGCTTTTTTGCCTTTGCCTTGCATTAATCCATGAACATTTTGAAATAAGTTGAACATGTTTCAAGGAGTGAAAAGACAACATTTAATGTCTTTTAGAGTAACAGTGCATTTACTATAATAGTAGTATGTCAGCTCTGGGAAGCAATAGGATGTCAAGAATAGTTTGACAGAAAATCTAAAGTAAATCAAATACAACCAGGGTAAACAGAAATGCAACTCCAAACACACAACACATCAAACATTGAGGCAAATGGGATACAACATCAGAAATCACATCAGGTTCCATTCCTGTCAGCCAAAAACATGAATTTGAGGCTACAGCAGGCAAAGACTCAGAAACCGGACTGCCCAGTTTCAGCTTTTCCCAATTCTAAAGTTTGATTGGAACATAAACTCAAGCTCTTTGACCTGTATTCATATAATCTTTTGCATTGTGCTGCTGCATAAAATATGTCTTTCCTGTATCATGTTTTGTGTCACACTCTCATTGATGTCAGATAACAGATGGCCTTTGGCAACAGGGGTTTAGGATGGGGCTTACTGGTCTTTGGGCCACTGAACATGAATCTAAGGCAGCGAATGCCATCTGGGGTAAGAAATGGAGACAAGGAGGAATGAAGGAATATGCAGAGGATGATTTAAGATTCTGGGCAGCACTAAATCACAGCAGTCCATTTCACATTGTTAGTCCTACCCATCATGCCTGAGGAATAGATGTTTATAATTTGTGTTATGACTTACTTGAAATTATCACTACACTGAGCCAGGAAGAATAATTTGAAAAAAAAAAAAAAGAAAGATAGAGGGATGCAAACCAAATGTATGTATTTCACTATGCATCATTTTCCAACAGGGAGGACAATAACAGATCATTTATACAGATACACATGAATGATCCTGAAGAAATATTTTGCAGCTAATAGAGTAATACTGAGCCTACAACAAGTTTAAGAGATGGACATACTTATATTTGTCTGTAACTGAGTAACTAAAAATTGCTTTTAATTATTACTGAGAATATTATTTTCAGCATTGCTCTACATGCTCTAAAGCTATGCTTTGCTAGCTTATTATATGTTCTGTTATGCTGATACTATCCTGGGGTTAATATGTTGAGTCTTGTGGTCATGAAGCAGGCCAAACATCAAAAATCTCAGTATTCCCTCATGACCCTTTGAACATCACCACCCCACAACCCACAAAGCAAGGAAAAGAGTAAGGGCTATTTAAATCCTCAGATATCATATGTTTGGCTAGCTGATTTCAAAAAGAAAGACAGAGCAACTAATTTAAACTGTGTGTGCATGGCTGTGTGCATGTGTTATGTCAAGGTCCTCAAAAGGACAAAGAGAAATTTGTATATGAATGTTTTTTAAGCAAAATAATGTTTACAGCATATATTATAACAACATTCATGAAATTTATGTCTATTTTTATTACAAATATTGTAGGTAATTATGCAAATATAGGTATGCATACAGTGTGTGGAGTTTGCATGTTCTCCCTGTGCCTCGTGGGTTTCCTCCGGGTGCTCCGGTTTCCTCCCCCAGTCCAAAGACATGCATGGTAGGTTGATTGGCATCTCTAAATTGTCCGTAGTGTGTGATTGCGTGAGTGAATGAGAGTGTGTGTGTGCCCTGCGATGGGTTGGCACTCCGTCCAGGGTGTATCCTGCCTTGATGCCCTATGACGCCTGAGATAGGCACAGGCTCCCCGTGACCCGAGTGTAGTTCGGATAAGCGGCAGACAATGAATGAATGAATGAGGTATGCATACAATTTAGGTGGTTACATACATACAATATTACATATGTAAATACATATCCTATGTCCTGAAATGTCACAAGAATTTTGAGAACTAGACTGAGAGACAGACAGAATCATCCTTACAGAGAAATAGATAATTGTGTGCTGGTGTGAGTGTATCTATTTGAACACAATTTTTTGTCGAAAAACTAAAATATTGTTTTTGTAATTGTAATTCAGACTTTTGTTCAAAACAAAATTCGGTTTTGAGTAAGTTAATAAGTAAGATCATGTACTACAGTGATCTCTGACACTCATAAAGAAATTCTGCATCAAGCCTCTTCTTGTATCTACCAGAATACACCCAAGTAACTCCACCCTAAACCCTAAAGAAACTCCCTTTACATAAGAACGGTCATGTGTAAAATAAACTGTCATGCACTGCGAAATACATCCTGATACCTGTCCTCCACACCCTAATTTGCCAGATGGAATCAGTGATGTCTTCAGATTTCATTACAACCAAATCCCCTGGCTACAGTGTTGATGCTGTCAGACTGTGCTTTGTACTGATCCTTTGGTGGTTTAGGTGCTTAGTTCATCACTTAGCACACTAGAGTGATAATGTCAAGAGAACTAGGGGTTGATGTCACTGTGTTCTAATCCCACAAGCCCTCAGTGTAAGTAGCTGGCAGGAGATGAGGCTACTGGATTCAAACCACTGGACAACCTCCAGACAACATTCAGCTGGTCTCTGGATAAGATCAAAACAATCAAATGCTCAGCTCCGGCTTCTACGAAAACCAGTTAAACCTTAGCCCTGCAGTCTGCTGTCTGAGGATCCACATAACCGCAATGTGACCAAATGCAAAGCTAGTTTAGAATAAAAAGTATGACATGTGGCTCCTACTACATTTTCCCAGGCTTCAAAGAATCATTAGGATTATATTAGTGACAGACACTTTAATACCAAGAGAAAGAAAGAGCAAGGAAGTGTGCAGGTTAATTATTTAAAGTGCTCCATCATGTTATGAAGGGCTAAATGTGAGATTAAGTATAGAAAACTGTGTGTGCTTGAGATGAAAAATAGTGCCACTTCTCTATATTTTTTTCAAAGCAGAGACAGCATGTGCCCAAACTTAGCTTTGCATTCCACACTGACAGACAAGTTAAAGTAACCCAGGCCTTCATGGGCGAGAGAGCTGGGAGTCCCTGCTGTAAACAGTGTGCTGAGTAATGCCCGTTACCTCACGCACGCATACACATATGTACGCATTCCCTGGCCTGTGTCTGCTGTGGTAAAATCAAGTCAGGCAGATTCAGAGACACGTCTAAAGCCCACTCTCTGATCCCTTTTAAATAGTGCACGAGTGATGGTAACATAAAACAACTTCTCTCAAGTGCACTTCCCACAACCTCAAGTCTTTCTCTATTTACCATTCACAGAGAACATAGACATCGACTCCCAAGCCTCGGGCTCTCACTGAGTGTGCACTATAGCTTGAAGAAAAGGTAGGTCAAGTGTTTTAGCTAAGAATATAACTAGCCAGTTATATATGTGGCAAAATGTGGTTGAGGTGAATGAAATGTTTGCCCTCATGGAAGCTAAAGTATGCTTATAAATAAAAGTTAATTACATTCAATTTGACTTTTCACACTTCCTAGAACATACAATTCCTAATACCCTTCTTTTACCCTTTTACAATATTTTGTCTTATATAATGAATTACTGCAGTTGGTAGTGGTGGAGTCAAAGTCTGTGCCGGGAATATGAGGAGAGAATACACCCTGGATGGGATTCCAGTCCATTTCAGTACATAAACATTTGCACACATATTCATGCCTAGGGACAATTTAGCATAACCAATCCACTTACTAGAGAACCCAGAAGAAAGCCACACAGATACAGGAAGAACATGAGAAAGTCCACACAAACAGTAACCTGAACTCAGGATCAAACCACCCAGAAGTTGTGATGTGACAATGCTACCTACAGACCCATTGTGCCACCCACAGTCACTGATATATAAATTTAAAAAAAATTATATTGAGTGGAAGAGTTAACCTTATTTTCCTAGCAGTATTCAAAGTAAATGCCACTTATCATCAGTCTTTAAACAGTACCCACTATTTCAGCATCAGTAAGAAGCAGACACAAAGTAAACACATGATTCACATGTATGGCCCAAGATCAGAGTAATATGACTGGGCTTTTATTGAAACTAAATTTTCAATAAAACATTTCCACAGTTTGACTCAACAATTAATCCAAACTGAATGTCAAAGCAAATAAGTATAACATAGTTTGAGAACTTTGCTGATGCCTTTGATAAGCTGATCCACTACTGATTCCAGAGTGACAGAGCTTCTAAGAGAGCAGCTTATGAATGCCCCATGACCTTTGACCCAGCAGGAAGATGCTCTTTGTTTCTTGTGTCGCATTGTTCCTTCTCACCTGCCTTGACAGTTTAGGTTGCAGATAAGAGGGATTACCCAGCATGTTGTTGTAATGTCTGACAAGTTTGGAACTAGCTTCATAGAAAAATTCAGTGTGGTCCACATTTTTAATAACAATGTATTAACACGTATGATGAAACTTTATTTCACTTACCTACTCTTATGATTTGTGAATTTGCTCTGCCTCTTTTGAACTGAGAAGTGTAGCTAGCCCATGTCTTCTCAATACACACACACACACACACACACACACACACACACACACACACATTCCCTTGACATTTGGTAGTGCTCAGCTGGTACAACTGCCCAAAGCGTATTTGCCTGTTTCCTGTTTCTTTGAAAGAGGGAAAAAACTGTATACCACTATATGACTAAAAAAAACACACACACACACACACACACACACACACACACACACACACACACACTACAGTCACATATACATGGTTAGACATATGTTAATAATTATCAGCTCTCAAATTCCACACTGACTTTAATTAGTATTTTTGTAGCAATCTAAGCAGTTAGAAGAAAAGTGGTAAAATGCTTTACAAAAGACCGAGAGAAAAATGCATACATACTGCCTCCAACATGTTTAAGGTGTTATCCCGGTGTTCCTAATAAAGTGGACAGTGAGTGTATGTTAAACTGATCAGTGCTAAGATGCAGTTTTACAAATGTCAAATGGGTTTATGTTCTGAAATAAGATCATCATGACTGAAAATCTGTGAGGAATGATTTAACATGAATTGTTCCAGTCTAAATACTTTAAACTGCAGACTTTGTGTTTTGAAGCCTAACAATTAACTACATAGACGTCATAGACCTGAACACTGTTTATCTGTGTGATACAACAAATTAGTATGCTTAGCAAGGGGTGTCTTACCATTAGGATGGGTACAGACAGGTCTACTGTGGTAAAGGTAATGTGTCTAGTCATGCCTTTTGATTTAGTGAGGAATACAGGCATATGGTAATGACAGGTTGAACAAACAATTGCAAACATGTACATGGCATGGGAAAACCCTGATGAAAGAATACGTGCTTCACTCTCTCTCTCTCTCTCTCTCTCTCTCTCTCTCTCTCTCTCTCTCTCTCCCTCACTCTCTCTCTCTCTCTCTCTCTCTCTCTCTCTCTCCCTCTCTCTCTCTCTCTCTCTCACTCTCTCTCTCTCTCTCTCTCTCTCTCTCTCTCTCTCTCCCTCACTCTGTGTGTGTCCGTCCTTTTGGTCAGCCATCCTGTGATAATGGAATCCCTGCTTTGTGATCAAAAATGACATAACTACCACAGGTGCACTGTGAATGTGTGCATGTGTGTGTGTGTGTGTGTGTGTGTGTGTACATGGCCTTGATCTTGAGATCTTGAACTGCCGCCTTGGTAAACACGCTCTTGACTCAGTCTGCCTTGTAATTACAGCAACAAGAGGAGAACATCATTTAGTTAAGGGAGGAAGTCTATACACAGTCTATACACTCTCCCCTGACACACACATAAATTTCAAGGCAGTTAATTTTGCAATCCATTGACTGAATTCTACCTCAGGCCAAATGGGTCTATATCTATCTATCTCTGATAGCTGCTGTCTGTTCTCTCTCTCTCTCTCTCTCTCTCTCTCTCTCTCTCTCTCTCTCTCTCTCTCTCTCCTCTCTCTCTTTTGTGCCACACATTCAATTAATTTTATGGGTTTCTGCTCTCTCATTCCTCACTCAATGAATGGCTGTACAAGAAAAAAAGGGTTTCATTAGCACACACAACTTCAAAATCCCCATATGCTGACAGAGGCATAGATTTCTGTTATGATAAGAAACAGAACTGGCCAAGAAGGGAAAGTTTCAATCTATTGACTTAAAAAATCATACAATAAATTTTCCGAAGCATCCAAAAGTACACTGTGTACACTATATGTGTAGATTTGTTTACAAGAGAGCTAGATAGATATTAATGGCTCCTGTTTTATGTTCATAAATGTGGCCAAGGTCAGTTTACCTTCACAGCAAAGGGCAATTTGACAGACATGGAAAATCCAACCACGAAACTTTTAGCTAACATGTGAACATTG
The DNA here is from genome assembly GCA_033459395.1 of Hemibagrus guttatus. NCBI lineage: Eukaryota > Metazoa > Chordata > Actinopteri > Siluriformes > Bagridae > Hemibagrus > Hemibagrus guttatus. Next base: position 10,000,978 of record JAUCMX010000007.1, read on the forward strand.
CACTTTCTACCACTAACTGATTCAAATTAAACTTTTAAATAACTTCCATCAATTTTCGTTCATGATAACAACATTATAACAACTAATTATAACAACTAAAATAACTAAATACATAAGTATTCAGACACATGGAGTAAATACATGTATGAAAAAGCTGTCATATACAAAATGGAGGAAAAAATAGAAGAGATTACAAACATCTTACCATTACCATTATGGCATACAATAGGTTAGGGAAACTGTAGGCATTATTATCACTGTCCACACTGTTGCAGGCATGAGAGACATGATTATTATTTGCATTTGTGATATAAAATGATCAAAACTTTACAACTAGACCTACACTATAATATTGGCCAAGGTATGACATTCTCTACATAAAGGGGTATTTCATAGGAAAAACAAAAAAACAACTATGCACAATCACACATAATAACTGAACTGTCAAAGTCACTGTTAACGCTTCTAGCCATTAAAAGCTCTGCATATTAAGCAGAGGTAATGCACATGCCTGGCTGACCAAGATGAAGTGTGTGGAGATGTTGACAGACACCTAAAAAAAGCTAATTTGAGCCATATGCCTCATAATGCAGGGAATTAAAGTCATAGGAATGATAAGCAAGGCCAACAAACCTTGCCCCTTAGCTTCAGGAATCCTCATTTCTCACTGGTAGTGTGCCTTATCAACCCTAGACTCAAAATCCCACTGATCTTAATCAAACTGTGTTGTAGCTATGCTTTCAATAAATCACCACATAGGATATTCTGAACCATGAAACAGCTCAACATGAAATCTTAGAGTGGTGTAGTGTGCCATATGGATAATATACCAGTGTAGAAGTAGTCCTAAAATACACAGATGGCTGACTTTGGTGTGAAAGAACCTGACTGGCCTGTACAGAGCCTTGACCTTAACCCCACTGTACACCTTCGGAATGAAATGGAATGGAGATTGCAAGTTATTCCTTCTTGTTCAACAGTTGCACCTGACCTGGATGAATGGGAAAAATTTCACACAGAAATTCTTGTAGAATGCCTGTCAAGCAGATCAGAAGCTGTTATAGCTGCGAAGTAGGGACCAACACTACATTCATGAAATGTCATTAAAGTCCTTGTAGGTGTAATTACAGCAACAAGATCCTGAATTTATGGTAGATAAACCATACCCATTCTGGTAGAAAAAAGACAGGAGGTTGGAGTGAATATTCAGAAACCAGATAAGTAATGATTCTTGTCCATTCTTGGAATGATGCAGAGACAATCCTCATTTACCACCAATGCTTATATAATACCAGTGTGAGAAAGAAAATGAGTCCATGATTGAAGGCAAAAAAAAGAGAAAACTTATTCCTTCCATTTGAAAAAAGGAATTGTGTAGTGTCCCACAAAGCACACTATATCTGGAACCACATTTGAGAGACATTTCCTGGATTACAGCAAACCAACAGCTGAAGTGCAATATTCAATTCTGGCTTTAGCATTGCATGAAGTAAATTTGATTTAGTCTTTACAAGCTCAAAACAATCAGGATTAGCCACCTTCAAAATGGTGGTTGGCCTGATTTGACCGATGGTTGATATTGTCAGGATCATGGAGTGCCAGGCAGGGGGTATCAGACCCAAGGTGCAAGGATATCCATGAATGAGCTACCATGGCATCATCGTAGCTACCATAACAGATTGCAGGTTGGCTTGGGCCACATTCCAGCCTTTAACACTTTCATTGAATCACTGTTGGCTTCAGTGGACAAAGCAGTATGTTCAGGTCCATGCATGTTCCGAGGTTTGTTCAGAGGTATGATGCCCATGCACCTACAACTGACACACTAAGGATATTCTGATAAGGTTTTATAAGGCCTTACGCATGGCTCATAGAAGGTGATTTATGAGGCAAAATGATCTTTTACCAATTTGGTTTATTGATGACAGCAGACTCATGGTGTAATCAATGCTGCAAAATACCGTACATACTGTACCAGAGTAACAAATTTTTTGATTGGCTATCCAGGTGTTAAACACCACCCCTGGTAGGAGGGATGAAAAAGAACACTATGTTACATTTGTAACTATGGTTCTATAAACAGCAGATAACCAGGGTTATCCAGGGATTAATCACTTTCAAGGTGCTTATTTTGCGGTAACGAATATAAGTTGGAATGGAATTGTGCCTTGGAGGACAGTGGTTACCACCAAGCCTGCATGCTCCACTCAAAATGTTAAAAAGGTTAATGACGATTCCTTTGAGTTCTTAATTCCTAAACACCTAACACAGGTAAAGTCATACAGTCAAAATTCCAGACTGTCATAGTAAAGTTATAGTTAAGCAGATGAAAAGATTGATCATGCAAACCTGCGTAAAAAAAAAATTAAGTGCAGAATCAAGGGTTTGCATATTGTATAATTATAGATCCTTTTAAAGCAACATCCAAATATTAATTTCGATGATACAATTAAGAGAGCACCACATACACTTCCACTGTTTTTGACACATTAGAATCCATTAGCCTTGTTAGTAATGGCCTGGTCACATGAGTTGCATGTGCTATTAAAGGACTTTACAGGGTGTTGCATTGCCTTAAAGGTGGATGTGCCTCATTGCGTCGCTCTCTTTATTTGAACTATATTCCTTCCATGATGAGGGACTCATAAAAAAGAAATTCCTTCCTTGTTTTGCCATGGCCCTCGGGGGCCCCATGAGATCACTGCTCCTTATTCAGTTCTATGTAACTCCCTATGGAGCACTAATGAGTATTAATGCTACATAACACTGATGAGACAAAATACTGCTCATTCACGCTTTTCACACTGTAAAGTATTACTTGTGTTTCATCTACAAACTTGTAATATAGCTTTCAGACCACACACTGACCTTGTTAATTAAAAAAGGACTTCACTCTTCATCTGGGAATGATCTCTGTTTTATAGATTGAAACTGGTAGACATGTTGGGAAAACAAACACCTTCCCAACGACAACACAAGCAGGTGCAAAGTTTGTCTGGACATGATACTACTTAAGGCATGAGTTAATGCTTTCACAAAGTTGCTTTCAGCTGCTCCCTGTTCGGGGTTGCCACAGCGGACCAAGTGGTCCGCACAACAACTTGGTAAATGTTTTATACCGGATGCCCTTCCTGACACAACCCCCCCATTTTTCTGGGCTTGGGACCGGGACTGCATCCAGTAGCTGGGAATCAAACCCGGGCCTTCCACAAGATAGGCGAGAAACCTACCACTGAGCCAACAATGCCCCTTAACGCTTGCACAAAGAATTAATACTAAAGAATAAATATAGCATTATGCTCACATCTTGAACACAAAGCAACTTTTAAATCAACGGTTTAAGAGTGAAAGGCTCAGAGAAAGGGAAGTTATTTGTTGTTGAATTTAATACAAAACCCTTAAGGGTTCTTCTATGAGGGTTCTTCTTATATTCTCTATTTTCTATGTAAACAAACATTGAGAGTGGAAGGTTTTTAATGAGGTTACATATACACCGATCTTCCATAACATAAAAACTGACAAGTGAAGTGATTAACATTGATTATCAAAGAGTTGCATTTTTGGCATTATGTGACCAGCCAGTTCTCAAAGATGATTTATTGGAAACAGGAAAAATTGGCAAGCATAATAAACTGTGAAACTTTGACAAGGTCCAAATTGTCATGGCTAGATGACTGGGTCAAAGCTTCTCCAAAACATCAGGTCTTGTGGTGTGTTCCTGATATGCAGTGGTTGCTACCTACCAAAAGTAGATAGGTACAATAAAGGATAGCCAGTGAACCAATGACAGGGTCATGGATGGCCAAGGCTCACTGATGTGTGTGTAGCGAGAAGGCTACCCTTTCTGGTCTGATCCTACAGAAAGGCTACTGTAGCACAAATTGCTAAAACAAAGTTAACGCTTACTATGATAGAAAGGTGTCAGAACTTGCTGCGCAAGTCACAGAGTCTCCATGTTGACCCCTGTCCACTCCCGAAAGCATCAGCAATGGCCACATGAGCATCAGAACAGGACCATAATTCAATGAAAGAAGGTGGCTGGTCCTAAAGAATCAGATTTTCTTTTACTTCGTGTGGACATCCAGGTGCATGTCTGTCACATTCCTGGAGAAGAGATGGCACCGGGATGCAGTATGAGAAGAAGGCAAGCTGGCAGAGGCAGTGTGATTCTCTGGGCAATACTATTCTGGGTAAAGCGCGGGCCCTGGCATTCATGTGGATGTTACATTTACATATGCCACTTATCCAAACATTGTTGCATCCCAAATTCATCCTTTCATGGCAAAAGTATTCCTTAATGGCAATGGACTCTCTGAGAAGGATAATGCTCCCTGCCACACTGCAAAAAATTGTTTAGGAATGGTTTGAGGAACATGACAAAGAATTCAAAGTGTTGACAAGACATAAAGTATCTGCTGCTAACGCATCTGCTGCCAGATACCGTAAATTTCAAAAAACAATCATGCATGCATTTTTTTATTTAAGTACTAATGCATACTAAAGTTAATATACAATAATTAAAATACTTTAATTATTATTAAAAATTTATATTTTAATAATAATTAAAATATCCCTGCTCTTTTCAATACTTTGGTTCAGGGGTATAACAAAAATTAGTAAAGGTCAAGTTACTTAACATTCCTTCCTTGCAAATGTCCAGATAAATTAACTGAATGTGTCAACATTTACATTTTAACTCTTAACCATTAGTGATTAGTTCACTGCAGTAAATAAGTCATAAATTTGAAGTCGTTATGTTTTGTTTTGCACTGGGCTGCACCACTTTGGACCACATACTCAACAGATGAGAAAAATGTTTTGAATTTGATGTGGGGAGAATAAACTCATACTTCTTCTTTGACTTGTTTGAAACTCATCATCAATTTGTTAATCATACCAGATGGTAAATAAAACAAAACATTTATGAAAGAAATATTCTCAGACTCAACATGTTGGCGTATTACCACAAGTTCCCTTGATAAACACTCTATGGTATCAAAGACACATTAACAAACATTCTCCATTAATTTTCTACAAGAATTTATCACACTACGCCAAACAGCATTTAACTGTCACTTGATATCTAGTTAGCCAGCTAATTGTCACACAAAGCTTTTGTATATGTTTGTCTCAGCACAATACTCATTAGCATGGTAATAGTGACTAACGGTGTTTCTAAATTTAGTCAGAAGTCCTTGTGGACCTAGCTGAGCATAGCATTACAGCGTACCTCTTTTAAATTTAAACACTGTACTTTTAAATGAGTACACTTAAGCTGACATGGCAATGGTTTGGAAGTCATATTAAAGCATAGATTGAAAGGCGCTGCTTTACAGTGTACCTATAATATAAATAACACAACTAAGTTGATATGACACTTAAATATACTTTAAGTATATCTCAGTATGCAAAGATATTTTATTTAAGTGAACTGAGAGCAGTTTAAAAGCATTTTTTATTACAGAAGGGTATATTTAAGTGAACTTAGAGTACCAGAAATTGAAAATGTACTTTTAATAATCTTTACATAGTTGACTGTTTGCATAAAAGTATGCTTAGTTTTCACAAGGGATTGCTGTCATCACCCAGTTACATGTACATTGTATTGCATTAGAGTTTTATTTTCAATCAGGGCTGAAAAGCCTGTCAACACAGAGAGCTTTTTTTTCATAATGTCTATCAGGCTACAATGGAAAAGCTAAAATAATGGGATCAAGATCACTATTCCTTTCCAGTTTACAGTCTTACTAAGTCAGCCCACACCTTAGACATCAAGATTCTGACTCAGACACAAATGAGCATACAAAAGCATCTCATATATAAGCAAACACAAACCTGAACCACACCCTCATGCCAGTCATTGAAGTAAATCTTGACTAGGCTTACAGGCTTAATGTATTAGAATAAAAAAATGGATTGGTTTATTAAACCTTTGCACAAATCATCAGACACAGCTGAAAATTCTGTGATGTGTGTAAGCAGATTCATTAGTGTTTTTGTTGAATTCTTGGGTTACAAGGAAGAAACAGTAAAGGGCTTAACAGCTGCCAGAGCATTTCTAATTGCAGTTTGTTATCTCTGGCACTAGCTGAGCTGCTTAGAGGCAACATGCTCAAACAAAAAGCCAGTCATGTTGGCTGCCGGCAATTACCGGCCTCAAGTTTTGCCCACTAAACTTAGCTGCAACAGTTAGGATTCCATCCATCCATCCATCTTTCACCAAAAAAAGAGTCAAGATGGTGAGAGAATGGCTAAACCAAACTCTAGAATGATGAAGAGGATTGGAATGGAATGTAAAGTAAGAACACACTGGTGTCAGATAATTTTCCCACTACGTATTTAACAACAACATACGCACAAACAGGAACCATTAGGAGTTTTCAGTTTTCCACCAAACTACGTGACTGGGATGGTCTTAGTAAAAGTGACTATACAGTGGTTACAGTAATGTCACTGTTCATTAGGGAAGTTGTCTGAGTTGTCTGATCTACTGCTGGCTAACCAGTTTATAATATTTGCTATAGAATTACTGAAGAAGTGGATATGCATGTCATTTTTGGCGACAAAAATGACAAGATGGAAACCATGCCACGTCAAAAATGATCAACTTATCAAATTATTTTATTTTAGTCCACTTTAATAAAAACAACACAAGAAAACTGCATCAATATGATAAAATTACTGTCAAGATGTTAACACACTTTGTCTGTAAGGTCTGTTATTTCTCTGCATGTTGCATAAAAGTTCCATGTGAAAACAATACCATACAACCAGAATCCAGGATTTTGGACTGATGGCCAAAAAAAAAGTAGTGTTTTATTCATAATTATCCTGCAAACAAGTAGGTTTAACAACCAATAAAGGAAAAGGAAAAAAATGCTAATTCTTACCTTTCAAAAACAAAAGATTTAATTTCATTGTGTACAAATTTAAACCTGGAGCTACAGAGCAAGCTTCTGGATCTCACTGCCTGCTGTGCAAAGATCCACCAAGACAAGCCCATGTTGATGTTAGAACTAGGAGAATTAATTTTAGAATCAGCAACACGCAGATTAAACCAAGAACAATAATTGAAAAACCATTGAACTTCCAAGTGGAAGTAAAGAGGCTACCCACGTTTAAATAATATCCTTGCTGACAACTTAGTGACCTTTTGCTGTGCTCACAAAAACAAATTGTAAATTTCAATGTTCAATTTGTTTCTATTAGTCTGTATTGATTCACTGGAGCTAGCTTGTTATTATATTAGCTACTACTTAGTCTAGTCTAATCAGTTTCCAGGCAACCAAAAACTTGGCCTGAGTCTGACTCTAGAATGCATTTCTGATTAATCTCCTGCTGACATTTACACATGATATGATAATGTCATTGCGTAACAGCTAATGAAATATCCACATCCCCAGGTCTTATTTAAAACCACCACTCTTTTAAAAAAAAAAAAACACTCTTTAACAACTTTAGCATCATATGAGCACTGACACAATAAGTGGTTTATGAGCACTGACACACAACAACTCTGAAGAAGAACTCAGAGGTATTGACTCACTTTTGGTCCGGCATTAACCATAAAAGGTGCATTGAACCTTATGTGGCTACAGTACAAGCAGAGCTTTTTGTTTTCAACCACCTCTTAAGAGAAAGAGCCTTTTTTTTCTTTGGCATGCAAAGAGAGTGCACTTTTCGGCGAATGGGAACAAGGAGAGGGGCCTGTATGTAGCAGTTGTGTACCAATAAACATAATGAATTCCATGTGCCATTTCTTTTTTTTTCCTGGGGGCTAATTCTGACATTCCTTCGTTTTTATGTCATTCTTCTGGTGGGTCATTACTGTGGTCCATGTACCCCCCAGAGAAACTTAATAGTACTGAGAGAAACGTGTATCACAGCAAGATGAGACTGATAAAGCGTGTGTGTGTGTGTGTGTGTGTGTGTGTGTGTGTGTGTGTGTATTGTGTGCATGAGTATTTATGACCAAGTGTCTTTGAAAGTGTGTGTGTATGTGAATCTGTTTGTACGCTCTTGCTCATACCCATGCCTATGTACATTTGTGCATGTGTGTATTGTGGCTAAAATGTTCATAGACAGCTACCTTGGCTATTGAGTTACACACATATGTTCTTTATGGGCAGCCTAATGGAGCTGGGTACTTCCTCTGCCCCACTGCAGTCTGCTGTGTTACAGTGTTGTTTGAAAGGCAAAAAGAGTGGATTAAGGGAGTAAGCAAATGAAGCAAGATTGGAGAATAACCTTTTATCTGATAGAAATCTGAGATGGAACGAGGGAGAGAGAAAGAAAGAAAGTAACTGTACACATTCCATCAAGCTATGCTGAACAAACACACAGCTGGGATGTTGATAGTGAAGACGAATGTGTGTGTGTGTGCATGTGTGCGTGTGTGTGTGTGTGCGTGTGTGTGTGCGTGTGTGTGTGCGCGTGTGTGTGCGCGTGTGTGTGCGCGTGTGTGTGCGCGTGTGTGTGTGTGTGTGTGTGTGTGCAGCTTTTTGCGTCTCTTGCAGTTCGTGTGTCTTTTAGCTGTTTTTTTCTTTGAAGGTCTATGGTTGATGTGTGTAAAAAATACTTTGAAGAAATGCACATTTACCGTTGGTTGGGTGTGTGTGTGTTATTGTTGGATACTCCTTTATCTTGTATGTCTCTAAATGAGAGATGCCTGCATTCACAGCACCACAACTGTGACCATGATGAGTACAGGAACGCTCTTACGTGAGAACAAACAATTTGGGTATGTGCCTTACAAACACAAATACAGACATGCTCACGCGCACACACACACACACACACACACACACACACACACACACACACACACACACACACACACACACACACACACACACAATCCGGTGAGGACAATCTTTTGAGTGTGTTCTTTAGCAAGTCAGCCACCAGATCCAAAACCTCACACATTCATATCATACCTGCCCTTCCTGTCCTTTCCAACTATTTTACCTATGAAGTAAGAAACCTTTTGCCTTTTGACAGTCCACACAGGACATCCACGTGTGCTTGCAGACAGGATGACACACCCTCTGCCCCAGTAACCCATTGTCTGCAAGTATAGCACAGGGTCATTGAATCAACAAAGGACATACAAATAAAAAAAGCCACTACATTCATCTCTGGTGGCCCAACAATAACAAACCCTTGTTTACTTTTACTGGAAAGGGCCAATGCAATCAATGCAAGTGTCTGCATCTTTTCATGTCAAAATTCTGCTCGCTCAGTTAATCCATGAATTTTTTTTCGTGCTGCTTTAACAGGCTGAGGTTAGCTGGGTTTGTCATTTGCGTAAAAGAGAACACGCCAAAACCAAAGAAACAAGCACTGAGGCATGTTTGACACCACAACAAATACTAAAGAGAAGGGGAAAAAAACAGACAAATGTTTTATTACAAGGATTGTAACTTTTAACAGATTCAGTTCATGCTTAATTCAGTCACTGTTAATATTCTGTTCTTTCTTTCTTTCTTTCTTTCTTTCTTTCTTTCTTTCTTTCTTTCTTTCTTTCTTTCTTTCTTTCTTTCTTTCTTTCTTTCTTTCCAACTGAAAAACAAATAGTGCACAGTTGCTTTAAAAGGGATGAGTCAAAACAGAGTAAAAGTCTCATGTAGCTTTAACCCCTTAAATTCTCAGTTCCCATTAGTGTGTTCATAAGTTTCACAGTTAATAATTCACACCAGGTTCTAAATTACATGCTCTAAGATGAATAACTGAATAATAAGACAGGACTTCAGGAATCTGAAGTTTAGTCATGCCATGGTGGAGTTGCGATATCTCTTCCAAGGCATAGTAAGTCATAGAAAACAAAACATTTTATCAGGTTATGTGACAGCAGTTAGAATCAGTAAACACCAGCAAACGTACAATCATTTGAGAATTGTTTGCAAATGCAGAGATGTGATTTGAGAGATAAATTGGATTAATCATGTTGCAAAAAAGTGGCAAATGTATAAATACAAATATTTTGTTATGGTCTGCTACAGTTCACCTTACTTCAGCTGAGCTAACATTCACTGTGTCAGTGCTTGACTTAACATTTATTCAAACCTGTATTTAATCAAAGATGAAGCAAGAGGAAAATGCTGTAAACAAAAATGACTCATCTTGCGATATTTTTTATATAAGCTTTAGCAGGTGCCTGCAGCTGTACTTCACATGCTAACCTCTAAAATGTAGAAAATTTCCAGACTGAGTACCAAAGCTATATAACATGAAACAGTGTATAAAACAGTAACTGTTACTTCAATGGTTAAAGAAAAAAAGGGTAAAAGGAAAAAAGAAGGATGCACTCTCAGGGCAAGTATGCAGAGCAAAAAAGATACAGATGGTGAACAAAAAGATTTACACTTGAAGGAAGAAAGAATGAAGTGATGGACTGAGAGGAAATTCAGTGAAGAAGAACATATGGGAAGGGCCCCCCATAACCACATATGCTGAGAATAGAGACATCAGATTCTGCTCAGGAACTTGTCTGTAAGGGTGAGCAGCGAGTACAATAAGTGGGGAAAATCAAGCTGGAAAAACCTGCTGTTGAATGGTTGTCTTTCATATGTGACTCTGTTAACCTTTTCTCATCCTACACATGCAAATATGCACACACACACACACACTCACACACACACACTCACACACACCTTATAATTACCTTCCATCGACATAATTATTAATGCAGCTAATTATTGCTTTCCCTAAACTAAACCCTAAACAAAATCTATTTATAGACTATTTTTAATACTAAATACTCTCATTTTTATCCTATTTTTAATATTAAATATGTATGTTTTGTAAACATGCAGACACACATTTTATTTTAATTCCTTTTCAAATAATACTGAATGAGGAATATACTCCCTTTTATGCTGTTTTCTCTGTAATCACAATGAGACTTATTAAATTAAACTTGGGCACCAGTGAGCTCATGCCCAAGACTTTGACCCAGCAACAAACAATTTGGCCATTATAGTCACATTAAAACACAAAGAGTTGAAAAATTGCATAACTACAGAAATTCTGCTGGAGGATAAGTATCAGAACTAACTATGCAAAATGAGATGTGTGATGTTAGTGAACCTTTGTCCCCAGCTGCATTATTCATAATTCCAATTCCAAAGGTCCAGATATATCTCAAGGGTTTACTTATACAAGTCTTTATCCCTCCCATTGTGTGTGTGTGTGTGTGTGTGTGTGTGTGTGTGTGTGTGTGTGTGTCTACTATGTCTGTGTGTGTCATGCAAACCAGTGCAGCAGATCAGACCTCGCCACCATTGTCTGTTCTAATTTGTCGCTCATGAAATACAGCCAAAAACATTTCCAGGGAAAATGCTCAGCGTATGATAGGAGATGAAGAGAAATGGAACCCATACACGGTCTTCAGTATGGAATTTATCAATCTATTACAAAGTTTCAGTGGAGCCATTATGGTTTTGGGTTTCCTTCCAGATCTTCTTTAAATTAACATCCTTCCCATTTGACAAATGGCTTAGATATATGTCAAAAGGAAACATTTCCAGCCCAAGCTGAAAAAAGGATAATGAAGTGAGCAAAGGGACAGCTAAATGCAAGAAAGTGGTATTTTTCATTCATTCTGAGTGCATGAAACTATATGAGACTATTTCTGTGTAAAAGAATCTACTTGTCTACAATTAATCTGTAATTTTTATCAATTCAGATTCTTATCTTCATAGCAATAGTATACCAAAAACATCCTACTACTTTCCTCAAATGTGATTGAACATCAACTAAAACAATATCATTAAGGGTAAAACTTCAAACACACCAACATTTGCACCAGAATTACGTGGCTAATGTTAGCATATAAAGCAATACTTTGTCAAAATTCTTAAATGTAGCAGCAGTCAATTTTTCTAAGAGTAGATGCTATCAAGCCAAATACAACAACTATCAATCTTCTAGTTGAAGTCCTCACTGATTTGGCATGTTGCAATAGCTGCCTGACTCTGGAGAATCTCACATACCTATTAATTTGGTTGGATAAACTATTAAATCAGAGAAAACAAAATGCTTTACTACCCGACCTGCAAACCCATGCAGATCAGTCATGCTCAACTCAACCCTGCAGATTGTTAGAAGGTTGTATGTCTACTGACCTACTGGAAATGAAATCATCACAAAACGTTCTCTACTGCACCTTGGAACAACATTCATAGCAGTACCCAACATTAGTACTCATTAGTACCCAATCATACTAGTACCCAAGACTTTTCATTTATGGTCTTCCTCTCATACAAATTCCCTATCACTCTCAGGCTACTATAGCTACAACATTCCTTACTTGAAGCTCATGTCTACAATTCCAAGACAGTCCTGCATTTTGAAAAACCAACTGTTTATAACTGCAAATTTCACATGCCTATGTTGACTTTTATGGGATGTTATTGCCATTAATGAAAGGTCTGTTCATAAAACCCTTAAGGAACTTCTGAAATTATCAGGCATTACAAGTTTCATTTCAGAACTAATCTCCATGCCATGCTTTTTCTGTCACATCCCTAGCCTTCTTAAAATTTGAAAGGTCTTTTATCATAATTAAGCATCCAGACTTGAAGCTTCCTTTCATAATTGAGGTTGACACCTCAGAGACATGAGTTGGGGCAATGCTGTCCAAGTAGTAGGGAGAAACCCCAAAGCTCCACTGAGAAGCATTTTCTCCCATAAACTCTCCAGCTGAATGCAGCTATGATATTGGGAACAGACAGCTCTTGTTCACGAAACAGTTGCTCAGCACCAAATATTGGTGTAACACCATAAGTCCATGGCTGTGTCTGAAAGTGGACTGTGTCATCACAGTTGGTGGTTTTTGTGAGTTTAGGTATCATCCCCATTTCAATGCCCAAGTTCAACAAGAAAATCTGAACATTTCTCAGAACAT